>JAJOOR010035023.1:0-24056 GCA_036250505.1 Solanum acaule | reverse complement strand
TATGTCACTATGAGGACCAATATGCGCGCACACACACACTCTACATGTATAGCTATGAATATGATGTGTTATGGTGTCTATTGAAAGGTTAACTCTTATATGCACCCTTACATCTTATTATGCATGCAAAGTGTATGATTAGCAAGGTATGAATATGTGTTACATAAAGGTGTTTATGTGAACGGCTTTCTCACATAGGTATACACACATGAATGAATGAATAAGGTTTCTAGTAGCAATCTCCTTGTTCCATAACTACGTGCCCTCGTAGGTCTTAGCTTAGTGGATCCACTAGATAGCTATTATGTATGTAGGTCCTACCTTGGCAAGTAGTACCCTCTCTTTTTAGAGTGGGAGTAGAACACCAGATTCCATGTAGCTCACATGGTCTATGTCGGTTATGGCAATGTCTCCCAAAAGTTAAGAAATGAACTAAGACAAGAATATGAACTGTAGTCATGATTTCTTAAAGAGTTACTAAGTGTAGTAAGGACTATGGACCCTACTTATGTATTGCACAAGTGGACTCTAAGGGAGGTTATGATTAGGCTCTTTATGTAATGAAGACTATGGTCTATGTATGTTAATATGAAAGAATGTTAAGGTTGACTTTACTTATGTCAAGATATGAAGTCTGATTAAGGATGTGAGTTACACTTATGACTTCTTAATGGGTTTGCTTAGTATATGTGGGGGTATGGGATTCCATGTGTACATTGCACAAGTGAGCTTGTAAAGGGTTTGTGAGGGTGGTTTACCTATGATATGAACTAAATGGGTTATAAGTGTTGATGTAGTAAATGAATGAGTCCTTATATGATGTTATGAAGTATGTTGGTCTTATGTCTAATGTTAAATGAAGATGTTATGACCTGTTAAATATGATGTGCCTAGTCTATGGTGGCTTCCTAGGAACACTTGGTGTGAGTAGTATTATAGGATGCTACTTGCACATTCCACTAGTGTGACTTGGGGGTTGTCTTAGGTGATGGTTCCTATGTGAAGACTATGTCTGATGGTGTGCTTATGACTCTATGAATATATGTGGTTGGATTGATGAAGGCTATATGTAAGTTCACCCTTGGTAACCTTTAGGTGTTACATTGCACTAAGTATTCCCTAAGGGTTGTTTGAGGAAAGGAGTTAAGATAAAGAGGAAGGTAATGTATTGTATGCATTGAGTGTGCCCTGAATGTTATAAGTGGCTCTATGTGCTATTATGAATGGTTTCCATGTGTATGATGATGTATATGGTTTATATTGTTCCTATTGTACTAAATGTTCTTGAAGTTTCTCTAAAAAGGCATGATGCATGGTTTCCAACTAAATGTCCCTTTTAAAACATGTTTTTGCATGGTTATCATACTTAGTGCATTCTTGTACTAACACCATTTTTCTTCATCTTTTTACACCAAGTGTAGGTGGTGGCGGCTAAAGACGTTTTCCTAGAAGTGATGAGCTTGGCTTACTATGCCCAAGTTTGGGTGTGTCCTTAAAGATTCAAGGACCTTCATGTTAAAGAGTTTCCTTAAGTTCAATGTACTAAATAGTAGTTTCTTTTGTATTGTAAGGGTAGTGTCCCTCTTGTGTTGTAGTCGTGTTTTAAGATGGCTACCTTGAGACGTAGTACTTCGATCTTGTATTGAAGGTTTAAATGAGGTGACTTTTTAAGTCTTGGGTTATATTATGGAAAATTTTAAAATTTTCCACTATTTTTCTATGATAAATGCTATGACGAATGCTAAGGACTTGTATAAGACCTCCGAGAGGTTGAATGCGCCGGTAACGACTAGGGGGTGCTCTCGGGTCATTACAGAGATGAATATAGTAATGTAAATTAAACAACTAGTCTAAAACTGACCAAAACTACATAGTTTAGGGGTTAAACGACGTAGTTAAGGGGTTCAACACATAGGGAAAAGACCAAACGACCCTTGACTTAAAAGCTGTCGGGGCCACCAATGAAGCTGACTGACGGTCCGTGGACTGACCCATGGTCCGTCCTGGTCAACCATCATTTGTCTTTAGACACTAGGTTCTGGGGGTCTCGATCCACGGACCAGGACCACGACCCGTGGTCTGACCTACGGTTCTTGGGTCAGGTCGTTGATCGACCCTTAGAAAAATTCCAAGATTTTTTTCTAGGAATGGCTGCAAGTGGCCATCCACGGACCGTGGGTAGTGCCCGTCCTTGGCAGCTGCAACTTCTTAAATCTACATTCTGGTCTGTCTAGGATACAGGGTGGTACATTATCTTCCCCTTAGTAATATTCGTCCTCAAATGTATACTAAACTAGCTGAACATGGAGGGAAAGAACTGCAAACCGTATCACTTAATACTGGAGACTGAAATCTGACTGAACTAAGTTCCAAGGATATGCAAATACGATGAAAATGCAAGTATAGCTGAAGGAACATAATACTCAGAATGAATTTACGCATTATTAACTGAAAGACCGGAGAGGAACTATTACCTCAAGATAGAATGGAATCAGAAGGAAATAGATGAGGATACTTGGCCTTCATGGCTACTTCTGCTTCGCAAGTAGCTCCCTCTACGGACTAACTCCTGAACAAAACCTTAACTAAAGATACTTCTTTGTTTCTCAACCTTCGAACCTCATGATCAAGAATCTTAACTGGCACATCCTCATAAGTGAGACTAATTTTCACAACCACACTTTCCAAAGGTAGTATAGATGTTGGTTCACCCACAAACTTCTTCAACAACGAAATGTGAAAGACCTGGTGCACTGCTGCTAGTTCAGCTGGAAACTCTAACTCATAAGTCACTTTACCAACTCTTTTCAAGATCTTATAAGGGCCTACATATATAGGACTGAGCTTCCCTTTCTTGCCAAATCTCATCACAGCCTTCATAGGTGACACTTTCCGGAAAACCCAATCATAAATTTGGAACTCCAAGTCCCTTCTCCTTACTTCAAGGCTTCTTCACCTACTTCAAACCAACCAATTGGAGATCTACATTTATGCCTATATAATGCCTCATAAGGGGCCATTTGAATATTGTAGTGGCAGCTATTATTGTAGGTGAACTCTATAAGAGGAAGGTGATCATGCCAACTACCCTTGAAGTCGTTCACCCAAGCTCTCAACATGTCCTCTAAGGTCTGAATGGTACACTCTGCCTGACCATCTATCTGTGGATGAAATGTTGTGCTAATATTAACCTGAGTACCAAGACCTTTCTGAAATGACTTCAAGAAATGAGAGGTAAACTGAGGAAATTAATCTGAGATGATAGACAGAGGAACCCTATGTAACCTGAATATCTCATTAATGTAAAGCTTGGTGTAGTCCTTCGCCTAATCTGTACTGACAACCAAAAAATGTGCAAACTTAGTAACCCTGTCTACTATCACCCAAATGGAGTCATGCTGTCTGCGAGTACGAGGTAATCCTGTAATGAAATCCATGTTGATCACTTCCCACTTCCAAGTAGGAATGTTGATATCTTGAGTGATACCCCTTGGTTTCTGATGTTCTACCTTCACTTTTTGACCATTAGGACACTTAGCCACGAAATATGCTTTATCCATTTTCATGCCATTCAACCAAAAGACTTCCCGTAGATCACGGTACATATTAGTGGTGCCTGGATGAATAGAATACCTGGAGTTATGGGCTTCTGCAAGAATCTGTTATCTCAACTCACCCACCGTAGGAACACATAAATGACTCTAATACTAAAGCGCACTATCTCCCCCTTGGGAGAAAACCTCAACCCTCTGTTGATGGACCGCACCCTTTAGTTGAAACAATATTGGATCAATGTCTTGTTTTTACTTAACCTCCGCTACCAATGAAGATTCTGACCCATTCTGAACTGTTACACCACCATCTGATATGCTTATAAGGAGAACTCCCGGACGAGTAAGCCGATGAACATCTTTTGCTAGTTCTTTCCTTTCTTCCTCAACATGCGCTACACAATCGATAGATAGTCTGCTAAGAGCATTTGCTACTACATTGGCCTTACCAGGATGGTAAAGTACATTCATATCATAGTCTTTGAGGAACTCAAGCCATCTCCTATGGTGAAGATTCAACTCTTTCTGCATGAACATACTGAAGGTTCTTATGGTCTGTGAACACATCTACGTGAAAACCATACAAGTAGTGTCTCCAAATCATAAGGGAAAATACTATGGCTCCAAGTTCGAGTTCATGAGTTGGATAGTTCTTCTCATACACCTTAAGCTATCTAGAAGAATATCTATAACCTTACATCACTGCATTAACACACAACCTAGGCGTACATTGGATACATCACAATAGATAACATAAGCGTCTGAACCCTCAGTACAGTCAAAATAGGAGCGATAGTCAACCTAGTTTTCAGTTCTGTGAAGCTCTTCTTACCCTCATCTAACCACTGAAACTTAATTTTTTTCTGAGTCAATTTAGTCAATGGAGAAGCTATTGATGAAAATCCTTCCAAAAACCTTCTTGAATAACCCACCAAACCTAAGAAACTTCTGCTATCTAAAGGAGAGGTAGGTCTAGGCCATTGTTTAACTGTTTCTATTTTCTGACAATCCACTCGGATCCTTTCACTAGACACAATATGCCTAAGGAAAGCAACTGATTGCAACCAAAACTCACATTTGCTAAACTTGGCGAATAACTGGCGATGTTTTAGAGTTTGCAGGACAACCCTCAAATGAGTCGCATGTTCTTCCTCATTCCTAGAGTAAATGAGGATATCATCAATAAAGACAATAACAAACAAGTCCAAATACTGCTTGAATACCCTATTCATCAAATCCATGAAAGCTGCAGGAGCATTGGTTAGTCCAAATGACATAACTACAAATTCATAATGACAACACCGAGTTCTGAAGGCTATTTTCAGAATATCACTATCTCTGACTCTAAGTTGATGATAACCGCATCTAAGGTCTATCTTCAAAAAATGACTAGCACCTTGAAGATTGTCAAACAAGTCATCAATACTGGGGATAGGGTACTTATTCTTGATTGTGACTTTGATTAACTGCCGATAGTCAATGCACATCCTGAGAGAACCATCTTTTTTTTCACGAACAACACTGGTGCACCCCATGAGGAAATATTGGGTCTGATGAAGCCTTTATCTATAAGGTCTTTTCTATCCTTTCAATTCCTTAAGCTCAGCTGGAGCCATTCTGTAAGGATGGATAGAAAAAAGCTGGGTATCTCGAAGGAGATCAATTCCGAAGTCGATTTCCCTTTTGGGAGGAACTTTAAAAAGATATTCTTGAAACACTTCTGGAAACTCATTAACTACTGGAATTGACTCAAGAGTTGGGGTTTCAGAGCTAGAATCCTTAACCCGAACTAGATGATAGCGACAACCCTTAGAAATCATCTTTTTGGCCTTAAGGTAAGAAATGAATCGACCCATAGGCACTGAGCTACTACCCTTCCATTCTAAGATCGATTCATCTGAAACTAAAAACAAATGATCCTAGTTCTACAATCGACTAGGGAATAACAAGAATGTAACCAATCCATTCCTAAAATGATATTAGATTCTAGCATTTCTAACTCTACAAGATCTGCTGAGGTGACTTTTTGAGACACTGTGACAGGGCAATTTATGTATACCCGTCTAGCTATAATAGGGTCAGCAACTGGAATAGAGACTGAGAAAGGTTCTGAATAAATTTTTGGACTGGCATCAAAGTTTACTTCTATAAAGGGACTTACAAAGGAAATAGTAGCCCCTAGATCTAACAAACCATAAACATGTAAATGAAAGACTCGCAACGTACCAGTAACCAAATAAGGAGTATTTTCCTTATCCTGGCGAGCCTGGAGAGCATACAACCTGTTCTGGGGTTGATCGTCACCTAAAGCACCTTGCTAAGTTGGGTGACCTTTTGATGCCACTGGAGCTGTAGACTGAGCCCTACTATTGTTGCCTCTCTGACACTATTTAGAAGAAGGATACTTATTCAACCTATGACCAGTCTGACCACATCCAAAACATCCTTCCTTCCCTGTAAGACACTTACCCAGATAGTTCTTACCACACTTAGGACAAGTTAGGTAGGTCTTATTACCTGAAGCACTCCCCTGTGACATAGAGCTTGAAGCACTACTTTTCTAATCCTGTCAAAACCTGGAGGATGGAGAACTAGATTATCAAGGTACTGGAGCTGAAGATTTCTATTGGAACTTACAGTGATTTCCACCACCCGATTTCTTCTGAGTATACTCATAGTTTCCTGTCCTAGCCTTCTTATCATCCTTAGCCTGTTTCCTAAGCTTATCTCTGTCAACTTGTTGAGTATGGGTCATAAGCCTAGAGATATTCATATTTTCCAGCAATATATCATTTCCCCACTCTGTTTTATCTAAGTCGGACAGCCCATACAAAAACTTATTCATTTGTGCCCTTGGATCAGCAACCATGTAAGGATCATACCTGGAGAGTCAAGTGAACTTGAGTCCGGACTTATGGACTGATATGCTACCTTGCCGCAAATTAATGAACTTCTGAGCTTTTGCCTCCCTCAACTCTCTTGAAAAGAACCTGTCTAGAAAAGTCTCACTAAAACACAACCAAGTGATAGGAACTGCGCGTACCCCTGTTATCTTTCCATTGAGTAAACCAGATGTGAGCTACATCCTTAAGCTGTTAGCATGCCAACTCTACCCTATCGTTAATAGTCACTTACATCACTCCAAAGATTTTGTTTACCTCATCAATGAAGTTCTGGGGATCCTCACCAACCTGCGACCCTAGAAACTCAGGTGGATCCATCTTAACAAAATCCCAAACTCTAGCTGCAGCTGACCCAACATTAGTGTTAGAAGTAATTGGGGCCTGATGATTGTTCTGGTTGGTCACACTATGAGCCAAAAATTTAATGGCATTCCGAAACTCTACATTCGAAACTTCCTAATCTGGGACTGGAGGAGATGCGTTAGCATTGCATGCATTAGCATTTCTTGTGTAAATCTATGAGGAGGCATAATCTGAAAATGCATAACGATGGATTAGAAAGAGAGATCATACCAACGCATGATAAGAATATCAAGAAAGTGAAGTTTTCCTAAAACACTTCGCAGCCTCCCTTTCATTAGATGTGGTGCACTTCACACCTATGAAAAGGACTCTACTTAGTGCGACTTTTTAGACATCCTAGGACACTTAAACCTAATGCTCTGATATCAAGTTTTTCACGCCTTGAGACTACCCTCTGGATGTAAACACGAAACCTAGGATCATGAATGACCTCAAGCTAACCTGAGCTGACATATGATAAGCGTACTAAATGATTACTAAATAAAATATACTGTGCGGAAGCTAGAAACATATCATAAAATTAAATGATGGGGAATACCCATTATAAGTCTGAATATATAGCTGAGTTTAATGAAAAGTGAAAGATCAAACTTAACTAAAACTGAATCTAACTTATGTCTTAATAAAAGGCTCTACTAACTAGAAATGTTGAGATATGTCCCCAGCTAACTCTAGCAAAAACTGAAACTAAATGTTGAAAATGGAAATATAACATGTCACTCATCCTCGAAGAATGATGACTTAGCTGAACTGGAGATCGAGAACCAATATATGCGTGATCTGAACCTACATCATGAGAAGATGTAGCACAGAGTATGCGCTAGTACTTGAAAGGTACTGAGCAAGCAAGAAAGAATAAAGTTGAATAAAACATATAACAAAACAAAGCGATAAAGTAATGATATATTATGAACATGATAAATATGCTAGACATGCTAAATATAAACTAAATGAATGTAGTGACCATGTTTATAGCATAGTGAGACTGAATACTGAAGTTACACCCTGGTCAATACACTAGAATCTGTATGTGGGAGCTACTAATAACTGACATAAAACCATATGAGCTAAATGTGGAGTCCAATATATACGCCCTATCGAGAGGACCCAATATACCTTGCAAAGGGTATGGAAGCATGACTGGCGTGATCACTAAGTAAAATTCCCATAGAGGGGACTTATCTATGGGGCACGTAGTTCTGGGACTATGAGGGTGACAGACCCTTAGACCACTCGGTATTAAGACTACTCCCAACTGATTATGTAATTAACACCTTTTGAATAAATATCAGTAATACTGAATAGCTCAAAATACTGACATGCTAAATAAGAATGCAACATTAATATACTTATAATGAAACATTCTTAATTGGGGATTGTATAACTGAATAAACTGACCTAGCAAGGGTAATTCATGAACTAAACTAATCTACACAACTAGGGTTCTAAGTTTCATGAAAGAAGCTAAGCAAAAATTCCTCAATAACATGATAATCTGACTTGGATTAGTCTACCAACTTAATCATTACATAAATAAAAAATTCTAGAAACCCTACATCTAAGCATGATGTAGAGAATCAAGAATTTGACTGAATTCTAGGGACCTAATGGGTGAAAGGAATCTACTAGTTAAATCCCACATACCTGGTGACGAAAATCAGTGACAAATCTTTCGATTTTGGTGCTGGAACTGAAGAAAACTTGTTATGTTCTTGGATTAGGGCTTGGTCGACTCTTTCTCCTTCTTTTCGTTCAACTTGATGAATTTTTAGAGAATGAATTGACTAGGGTAAGTTCTAATTAAGTTAGTAGGCTAAAACTTATCAAAACTACGTAGTTTAGGGATCCAACGCATAGGGAAAAGGCCAAACGACCACTGACTTAAAAGTTGTTGGGGTCACTGATGGAACTGACCGACAGTGTGTGGACTGACCCACAGTCTGTCCTAGTCAACCGTCATTTGGCTTCAGAGACTAGGTTCTAGGGGTTTTGATCCACGGACCATGGCCCGTCGTCTGACCTACGGTTCGTGGGTCATACCTTAGACAAATTCCTGGATTTTTTTTCTGGGAAGGGCTGCAGGTGGACATCCATGAACCCCACCTACGATCCGTGGGTCACTCTATAGTCCGTGGGTGGTGCCCGTCGGTGGAACCTACAACTTCTAAAATTTGCATTCTGTTCTGTTCAGGATTCGGTGCGTTACATCAGGGGTGAGTCCTCATATTTCGAGGACAATAGACATGTCTTTCATATTCAATTTTTTATTTCAATTTTCAGTTTTTCTATAGTTAGTTGGGTCATGACCCAGCAACTGTAGATAGTAGAGGCTTTTTCAGACATAGTATTAGATTCAGCTTTATATTTGAGTGAATGTTCAGTTTCATCGAACTCTTAGTAGTTTTATATATATTTAGATCAGTAATGGGTATTCCCCATCATTCAATTATCTCTTGTTTCAGCTTCCGTATAGTATCTCATTATTCAGTAGTTTTAGTATGCTTATGATATGAAAGCTTCACGGTTATCTTGGGGTCAATCGTGATCCTACGTCACGTGTTATGTCAAGGGGTTAGCCTCGATGCATGACAAACTTGGTATCAGAGCATTAGGTTCAAGAGTCCTGGGATGTTTGACAGCTGCACTAAGCAGAGTCCTTTTTATGGGTGTGAAGTGCACCACATCTAATGAGAGTGAGGCTACAAAGTGTTTTAGGAAAGAATTCACTTTCTTTTTATTCTTATCGTGCATGAGTATGATCTCCTTTCTAATTCATTGTTATGCATTTCTGATCATGCCTCCTCATAGAGCTTACGGACGAAATGCTAACGTACACAATGCTAACGTACACAATGCTAATGCATTTCCTCAAGTCCCAGACCATGAGGTTTCAAATGTAGAGTTTTGAAATACTATCCAGCTCTTGACTTACAGTATGGCCAACCAGAACAATCAGCAAGCCCATGTACCTAACAACATCAACAGTGGATCAGTCGTAGCTAGGGTTCGATATTTTGTTCGAATAAATTCACATGAGTTTCTAGGGTCGCAGATTGGTGAGTCCCCACATAACTTTATTGAGGAGGTTAAAGCAATATTTGGAGTAATGGAAGTGACTGTTAATGATAAAGTGGAGTTGGCATCCTACCAGCTTAAGGATGTGGCTCATATTTGGTTCACTCAGTGGAAAGAAAACAGGGGTGCGGATGCAGCTCTTGTGACTTGGGAGTGGTTTACTGGAGCTTTTCAGGACAAGTTCTTCTTGAGACAGTTGAGTGAGGCAAAAGCTCACGAGTTTATGAATTTGAGACTAGGTACAATGTCAGTGCAAAAGTACGGCTTTAAGTTCACCCATCTTTCCAGGTGTGCTCCACACATGGTTGTCGATCCAAGGGAACAAATGAGTATGTTTCTATTTGGGGTATCCGGCTTGGTGAAGACAGAGTACAGGAATGCTATGTTGTTAGAGAATATGAATATCTCTAGGCTTATGACTCATGCTCAGCACGTTAAGGGAGATAAGCCTAGGGAAATGGCTAAGGAGAATAAGAAGGCTAAAACAGGGAACTATGAATACTCTCAGCAGAAATCTGGTGGTGGAAATCACTCACAGTTTCAGAATAGTTCTACAGCTCAAGTAGCTTAATCAGCTAGTGCTAAGTCCCCCAGGTTTCGACAGGATCAGAAAGGTAAGGCATCATACTCTAAGTCTCAGGGGACTAATTTAGGTAACAACACTTTCCTAACTTATCCGAAGTGTGGTAAGAACCATCCAGGCGAGTGTCTTGCTGGCGAGGAAGGGTTCTTTGAGTGTGCTCAATCTGGCCATAGGTTGAAGAATTTCCCTTCTTCCAAGTAGGGGCAATGAGGTAACAATAATAGGGCTCAGTCTACAGTTCCAGTAGCACTAACAGGTCTCCCAATTCAACATGGTGCTTCATCTGGTACAGGTGGCGCTCAGTGCCAAAATAGATTGTATACTCTCTAGGCTCGCCAGGACCAGGAAGATTCTCCTGATGTGGTCACTGGTACGTTACGAGTCTTTCGTTTAGATGTTTATGCATTGTTAGATCCATTGGTTACTCTTTCCTTTGTAACTCCTTATATAGCAGTCAGCTTCGGTGTAAACACATAAACTCATTCAGAACCCTTCTTAGTCTCGACTCTAGTTGGTTACCCAATTATAGCTAGACGGGTATACATAAATTTCCCTATCACACTCTCTCAGAAACACACCTCAGTAGATCTTGTAGAGTTATAAACAGTAGATTTTGATATCATTCTAGGTATGGATTGGTTACATTCATGTTATGCCTTAGTCGATTATAGAACTAGGATCGTTTGGTTTCAATTTCCAAACGATCCAGTCTTAGAATGGAAGTGTAGTAGCTCAGTGCCTGTGGCTCAATTTATTTCGTACCTTAAGGCCTGGAAAATGATCTCTAAAGGGTATATCTATCATCTTGTTCAGGTTAAGGATTCAAATTCCAAAACCCCAACTTTTGAGTCAGTCCCAATAGTGAATGAGTTTCCAGAAGATCTTTCCAAAGTTCCTCCCTAAAGGAAAATTGACTTCAAAATTGATCTCCTTCCAGATACCCAGCCTATTTCGATTCCTCCTTACATAATGACTCCAGCTGAGCTTAAGAAAATGAAAGAACAGTTGAAAGACCTTCTAAATATGGTCTTTATCAGACCTAGTATCTCTCTATGGGTTGCTCCAGTGTTATTCGTGAAAAAGAAGGACGGTTCTCTAAGAATGTGCATTGACTATTGTCGATTGAACAACAAATACTCTATCTCTAGGATTGATGACTTGTTTGACCAACTTTAGGGTGCTAGTTATTTTTCGAAGATAGACCTCAGATTCGGCTATCATCAGCTCAGAGTCAAAGATAGTGACATTCCAAAAATAGCCTTCAGAAGTCAGTATGGTCATTATGTATTTGAAGTCATGTCTTCCAGACTAACAAATGCTCGAACAACTTTCATGGATTTAATGAAGAGGGTGTTCAAATAGTATTTGGACTTATTTGTTATTGTCTTTATTGATGATATCCTCATATATTCTCAGAATGAGGAGGAGCATGTGACTTATCTGAGATTTGTCCTACAAACTCTCAAGGATCACCAGTTATTCGCTAAGTTCAACAAATGTGAATTCTGGTTACATTCAGTCACTTTCCTTGGTCATGTAGTGTCTAGCGAAGGAATCAAAGTGGATTATTAGAAAATAGAGGCAGTGAAGCAGTGGCCTAGACCCACCTCTCCAAGAGATATCAGAAGTTTTTTAGGTTTTACTGGTTATTACAGGAGATTTATTGAAGGATTTTCATCCATAGCTTCCCCATTGACCAAGTTAACTAAGGAGAAAGTCAAATTTCAGTGGTTAGATGAGTGCGAGAAATTTTTCTCAGAATTGAAGACTATGTTGACTACAACTCATGTCTTGACTATACTAGATGGTTCAGACCGTTATGTGATTTATTGTGATGCATCCAGGGTCAGCCTAGGTTGTGTGTTGATGAAGCGAGGTAAGGTTATAGCTTATGCTTCTAGACAACTAAAGGTACATGAGAAGAATTACCCGATTCTTGACCTCGAGCTTGAAGATGTAGTATTTGCCCTAAAATTTGGAAACATTACTTGCATTGTGTCCACATAGATGTGGTCATAGATTATAAGAGCATCCAATATGTGTTCACCAAAAAAGAGCTGAATCTTCATCAGAGGAGATGGCTTGAATTCCTCATGGACTATTACTTGAATGTGCTTTACCATCCTAGTAAGGCCAACGTAGTGGCTGATTCTCTGAATAGACTATCTATGGGTAGTGTAGCACATGTTGAGGAAGAAAACAAGGAATAAGCAAAAGATGTTCACTGGCTTACTCGCTTAGGAGTTGGTCTAACGGACATGTCAGATGGTGGTGTGATAGTTCAAAATAGATCTAAATCTTCACTGGTAGCGAAGGTTAAGGAAAAACAAGATAGTGATCCCATATTACTTCGGTTGAAAGGTGCAGTTCATCAGCAGAAAGTTGAGGTTTTCTCCCAAGGGGGATATGGTGTGCTTCGTTACTAGGGTCGCTTATATGTTCCGAACGTGGGTGAGTTGAGCCAACAGATCCTTACATAATCCCATAACTCTAGGTTTTCCATTCATCGAGGTGCCACTAAGATGTACCGTGATCTGCGGGAAGTCTTTTGGTGGAACAACATTAAGAGGGACATAGCAGATTTTGTGGTTAAGTGTTCTAATTGTCGATAAGTTAAGGTAGAACATCAGAAACCAGGAGGTATGACTCAAGAGATATGATATTCCTACATGGAAGTGGGAAGTGATATACATGGACTTCATTATGGGTTTACCTCATACTCGCAGACAACATGACTCCATTTGGGTGATAGTAAACAGAGTTACTAAATTCGCTCACTTCTTGGCTATCAAGACTACAGATTCGGCGGAGAACTACGCCAAAGTCTACATCAATGAGATAGTCAAGTTTGATGGGGTTCCTTTATCTATCATCTCAGATCGAGTTCCTCAGTTTATCTCTTATTTCTGGAAGTCATTTTAGAAAGGTCTCGGTGCTCTGGTAAATCTCATCATAGTATTTCATCCAGACACATATGGCCAGACAGAGTGTACCATTCAGACATTAAATGACATGTTGAGAGCTTGTATGATCGATTTCAAGGGTAGTTTGGATTATCACCTACCTCTCATAGAGTTCGCTTATAAGAATAGGCTACCATTCCAATATTTAGATGGCCCACTATGAGGCACTATATGGGCATAGATGTAGGTCTCTAATTGGTTGGTTTGAAGTAGGTGAAAAAATATTTATGGGGCCATTTTCAGTTCATGAGGCTATGGAAAAAGTTCAGTTCATCAGAGATAGGCTTAAGAAACCTCAAAATCATCAGAAGTCCTATGCTGATATGAGGAGAAGGGACATAGAGTTCGTAATTGATGATTGGGTTTTCCTGAAGGTGACATCTATGAAACGGGTGATTAGATTTGGCAAGAAAGGGAAGCTCAGTACGAGTTATGTAGGTCGTTACAGAATCTTGAGAAAGGTTGGTAATGTGGCATATGAGTTAGATTTGCTAGCAGAACTAGCAGCGATCCATCCAGTCTTTTACATAATTGTATGGGTGATCTGGCATTCATAGTGCCATTAGAGAGTGTGGCTATGAAAGATAGTCTCACTTATGAAGATTTGCTAGTTGAGATTCTTGAACATCAGGTTCGTAGGTTGAGAAATAAAGAAGTTGATTTAGTGAAGGTTTGGTGGAGGAGTCAGTCCGTATAGGGAGTTACTTGGGAAGCAGAAGTAGCCATGAAGACCAAGTATCTTCATCTCTTTCCTTCTGATTCCATTCCAACATCAGGTAATAGTTCCTCTCCAGTCTCTCAGTTTACTCTTGAGTAAATTCAGTCTTAGTATCATGTTCCTTCAGTTGTTCTTGCATTTTCAAAATATTTGCTTGTTCTTGGAACTTAGTTTAGTCAGATATAAGTTTCTAGTACCTAGTGGTAGGTATTGCAGCTTCTTCCCTCCATACTCAACTAGTTTAGACTTCATTCGAGGATGAATGTTCCCAAGGGGGAGATAATGTAACACCCCAGATTTGAGAAGGAACAAATAGCAGACTTTTTCAGAATTTCAGGTGCTACCAACGTAAGCCACCCACAGTTCATAGGTGAGACCACGGATCATAGGTGTGGTTCGAAGATTGGCCACCCAGAATTAACAGAAAGATCACGACCTACGACAGGACCTATGGACTATAGGTGGGAGCTCGGTCTGTGGTCTAGGGTCCATGGATCGTGACCCCTCACCCATCCTCAGATGCCAAATGACGAGCTCACAAGATGGACCATAGGTCAATCTGAGGTCCGTTGGTCAAGTTCATCGATGGCCTTATTAGCTTTTAAGTCATAGACATTTTTGTCTTTTCCCCTATGCTTTGGACATTTAAACTACGTCATTTAATCCCTAAATTACGTCGCTGTACTCAGTTTTAGCCTAATATTCTAGTCAGAAGCTACCCTAAACGATTGATCACCAAAATTCATCAAAACATAAAGCAAAAAGAAAAGAAGGAGTCGACCAACCCCTAAAGAACAAGCAGGAGATTATATTCAATTCCATCCCCAAAATCGTAGGATTTCTTGGTAGATTTCGTCACCAGATATGTGGGATTTCACTAGTGGGTTCCTTTAATCCACTGGGTCCCTAAACTTCAGCCAGATTATTGATTCTCCATATCTTACTTAAACCTAGGGTTTCTAAAAACTGTAGATATTAGTTCTGATTTAGCTATATAATGTTCTTAATCAAATTATCATATTTTCATGAAATCGTTGCTTAGTTCCTTGCATGAAACTCAGAACCCTACTTGTGTAGATTCTCTTAGTTCATGTATCCTACTTGCTAGGTCAGCTAATCAGATAAACATGCTCCAGTTTTAAAATGTCACATTAGCAGTTCCTAAATATTGCATTCTCAGATTTGCATGTGAGAACATTAAGCTATCCAATATTTCAGTTATGTTGCGTCATACACAATTCCAATTGGGAGTTGGCTTAGCACTGAGTTGGACTAGGGTTCAGCGTACCCTCATAGTCCTAGAACTACGTGCCCGCTGAGGTTTATAAGTCCCCTCTATGGGTAACATATTTAGTGATCACTCCAGTCATACCTTTATACCCTTGGCAAGGTATATTAGGTCCTCCTGATGGGGAGTATACATCAGACCCGGTGTTTAGCTCACGTGGTTTTATGTCGTTTAATAGTAGCTCCCACAGTCATACTCTAGTGCATTTGACCAGGTTTTCAGTTTATGCCTCAGTATTCACCCTCAATATTTTATATTAATGATTATTACTTGGTCATTGCATTTAGCTCAGTTTTCAGCTATATTTTAGTATCTATGTTTTTGTTCAGATTATGTTATTGTTGATTTATATTTGTTCAGCTTATATATTTGTTCAACTATATTCTATATCATGTGTGCTCAGTATATTCCTAGTACTGATGCGTACACTGCGCTTCATCATTTTATGATGAAGGTTCAGGTGTTCAACATCCAGATCACGCATAAATCGGTTCCTGATATGTATTCAACAGCTTTAGTGGTGAGTCCTCATACTTCGAGGACAATAGACCTGTCTTTCATCTTCAGTATTTTATTTCAGTTTTTAGTTTTGCTAGAGCTAGTTGGGGGCATGTCCAAGCAACTCTAGTTAGTAGAGGCTTTTTCAAGCATAGTATTAGATTCAACTTTAGACTTGAGTGAAGGTTCAGAATCGTCGAACTCTTAGTAGTTTTATATATATTTAGATCAGTATTGGGTATTCCCTATCTTTCAATTATCTCTTGTGCCAGCTTTCGAATAGTAGCTCTTTATTCAGTTGTTTTAGTTTGCTTATGATATGTTAGCTTCAGGTTAGCTTGGGGTTACTCGTGATCCTAGGTCCCGTGTTACATCAAGGGGGTATCCTCATGGCGTGGCATAGAACACGTGAGCTACGTCATGGAATATAGTGTCATGCTCCCACACTTAAAAGAGATGTCCTACTCTCAAAGGTAAGGACCATTATTCTAGCTTGGATAGATCAACTAGCTTAGCCACTTAAGACAATCCTATGGGAGGTACTGATGAGTGGTAGATTTACACACATTTGAGGCCTATTTTGTTCAATAATTAGTTTCCTCGATGCCTAATTATGTTTTCTTTTGTGTTATTTTGATGATTAATAGCTATGAAGGCTAAGGAATAAGACAAGGACTTATACTTGAAAGAATGGAAAAAAATAGGGAAATAAGAGATCGTTTGGTGGAGTGTATAAAAATAATGTTCAATAGAGTGTATTAGTAATGCTTGTATTAGTTATACTTACATTAGTTATACATAGATTATTTCTTATGTCTTGTTTGATTTGGTGTGTTAAAAATGATATGCATTGTATACAAATATTTATTTACAAAAGTATACTTCACAATTATGGTGGAAAAGATGTAAAAGTACTTTTGAGGGGTAATTCAGTCTTTAACCATAATGATGCATGTATTAAATCCTTTGCAGTGCTAATACCTAGAAATCCATTGTATTAGTAATACACTCCTGAATAAACAATATAGTGTATAACTAATGCAAGCATTAGTTACACATAGCATGAAAAAATACACCAAGCAAGGGATTACTAATATATATAGCTAATGCATGCATTATTTTTTCTAATACACTTTACAAAACGACCTCTAAATGTAAAGTCCACACTTATAGCTAGCAAATAGAGAAATGTAAGTCACCACATTGTCCTGACCTCGCTAAATTTGACAATTCTTAATAAAAAAGGGTCAAGCCAAGTCAGCGAGAAAAGGAGAAATTGGTGATCCACCAAATGAGAAAAGGCGAGTTGAATTTCATCACCTAATGTGATAGGCTTGAAGATAAAATAAAGATTGAGAAGGTGATCAAGGTGGTAATTAGTGAATATCCCAATAGGAAAGGCGGCCTTAGTCGAGTCCACCGACTAAGGGTTTAATACCTGAACCCTGAGAGAAAAAGAGGGTAAGCTGAATGACCAAAGAGCTATCCACCGAACGCGTAAGGTGAGCCCAACTAATGTTTATGAACAAGTTGCAAAACAATTCCATGTTTTCTTTAGGAAACTATATATATATAGTTAATTAGAGAGATAAAATGTAACTTTTATCAATTCCAACTTTTAGATACTAAGTTTGAGCTTTCTCTCCATTCTCCTTGGTCTTTAGGCTTTTGTATCAACATTTGGAGAGTTATATTAAAAGTGGGTCTTGAAGATTCTTGATTCTTACCTACAATTTAATGTATAAATTCACTTCGGGTAAGATATCTTCCATTTTTATTATGTGTAGACAAAACCCCAAGGTCTAGGGGTATGATTATGGGGTCGGGTGTTGATGTATTTTAGTGGGTTTTGTGTTTTTCTCTATTTTATTACTATTTATTAATCATGGATGCAAGCGTTTTAAAATGAGATTAATTGATGGGTTAAGATGTCAAACTTAATCCTAGGTCAAATCTTCGATTGATGCTCAAAAGGGATTAGTAGAAGTATTTAGATGGCTTGATACTAGCAGTGTTGCTTTGATTTCTATTTTTTTCTGGAGAAAGGATTTATAGAGTTATCTGTATTGCTAAATCTTCTTGAAAAGGGATTACTATAAAGTAATGGGTTGAGTGAAAATTTGTATAAATGAGAGCGAAAGGACATTTTGCGCCATGATACTTAAAGATAGAAAGAAGATTAGTATCAATAATGATGACCCAGCTTATCCATGATTGTCTACTACCTCTAGAGAAAGCACATTGACACCTTTAACTACATCAATGTTAACCTCCATACTCTTAGGTTGTTTCTTAATTGTTTACCCCTGCTTTTATTATTGTTGCGGTGATAATTTATTCATAACTATTTTCATTAAATTTTGTGGAATTATCCACCCTCTCTCTCTAAATAGCTACAAATAAAACATCACATTCCTAATTTCTGAAATGAAATCTTTGTACTATATCACTTCATGTGGGATTCAACCCCAGTTCTTGTTGAATTTTTATAGCAAACGACGGCTTATTCTCTTACATATTTTGAGGATAACTTGAGCATTATCAAAAATGGTGTCGTTCCCGCAGAGTGATGGCTAAAAATTCAAATTGTTAAGTTAGTTTGTGAACTTGTTTATTTGTAGTAGGTTATTTGTTTTGTGATTTTATTGTGTTTAGCTACAAGTAGGAATATGAGTCTCGACGGAATTGACAATGCTAGTCACTATGGGAAAAATGATGATGTTAGAAATGTGGTCGATATGATTCTCAATGTCATCGGGAAAGTTGGAGCAATTCGGTTACCCCCTACTCCAAAGAATACTACATTTAATGTAACCAAACAAACTCTGCAAGTGATCAAAGTGAGGGGAGTTTTTGGAGGTCTTGAGCATGAAGATCAGGATGAACACCTTCAAAAGTATGTAAATATGTGTGGGCTTTTAACTTTTGAAGGCATTTCCCAAGAATCAATGTGGTTGAGGTTGTTCGCTTTTTCCTTAATGAAAGACGCAACTAAGTGGTTGATTGAGCTACCGCTCAATTTCATCCTTTTATGGGAGGACTTGACAGTGGATTTTCCTTGACTATTCACCCCCTTCAAAAATGGTGAAATTAATGGATGGCCTTAAAATTTTCAGAAAGGTAAATGTGGAACCTGTTCATGAAACATGGCTATGTTTCAAAATGTCACTTTATCAATGTCCAAATCATAGATTTCTAGACACGTTATTGTTGCAATACTTCTATCGAAGCATCGATATGGTGAACAAGGGATTGGTTTACCATCTCATTCAAGGAGGAATAGTGAAGAAACCGTTTGGATTGGCCTCAAGGCTACTTGATGACATGACCAAAATGAATTAAGTGTAGCATACTTGTGAAGATCCCCTTTCGCTTCCAAGAGTTGGGGATGCTCAAGGAGTAAGAAGGGAAAAATCAACAACGTGATGAAAACATAGTTAAATAGATGGTGAAATTTAAGATGTTGTCAAAATATATCATAGGAAGGGGAAAATGATCAGTGAATGCAATTGATATGAGTAATGGGACTACTACACTTGGTGGGGCATGCACTTAAAACCTGAAACTGAGAGGTGGCCAAATAGGGTTGGGGGGTTGCGGCTAAGTTATCCAGAGCATACCGTAAATCAAGGTTTGACCGGTAGTAGTGATGTGCTGTGAAATCTTGGCACATATGATGCTCAAAACTAAGGATTAATGCTAGAATCGACTTTTATTTTTAAGATTTGATGTGTTTGTTGAATGTTTAGAAAAGTTTGCACGTGCGTGGAAAAGTTGAGGAAGAAAAAGAAACTTAAAATGATTGTGTTGAGGAAACACCACGGAGCCAGTATTGGCTGCGCTCTTCTTGACGGTCCATCATAATGCATGTGGTGCTGGAGCAGTGAACCTGGAAATTGTGATGCCGATAACAAAACTCCAAGTGAAGACCACAAAGCCCTTGACAGGCTATGTTTTTCTTGATGAGCCATAGTGCTGCTCCTGGAGATGAACCAGTAGAAAGACCTTGAGGACTTGCAATGTGGTTTGGCCAAATAAAGACCACGGACACCCAGACAGACCGTGGTCATCATAACGGTCCGTTATGCAGCCCGTGAAGGATTTCCAGTTAAAATTCTAAGAAGAACAAACTTTGTGAGATCTCTAAGTAACGACCACAGAAGGCTTCACAGACCGTGAAGCCCTTAACGGGTCGTCTTACTGTCCATGAAAAGCAGTGACAATTCAGTTCTACTTCAAGTAGGACTCTTATTAGACAGTCTATTTGAATTAATTAGGTTTAATTTTTGTTTCTATCTCGTGATATCTAGAACGAGCGACTACTTTCTAAATATTCACTACTTTGGTTTTTGATCGATTAACCTTTAATCGAGATTTGAAGTTTGCTTTTATTATTTTGAATATCAAGTATTCGTTGAATTTGCAAATCATCGTAAGTGATTTCTCTTAATGCATTCATTACTTATATTTTCTTATTTAGTAGAAAGCATGAGTGACTAAACACCACAACAACGGTTGTGGGAATTATGACTAACATCCGAGTTTAGATTCGTAAAATTAGTAGAATGTGATTCATATTTGCAGAACTTTAATTTACTTTTGTTATTCATTCGTTCTAATAAGTGCACACATTAGAACTGGCATGTATCTATCAATTGTTCGAGAGAAAGTTGATAGTTAGGAAAAAGTCGAGTCAAACTGTTGAATTGGAGTGAAAGTTCAGTTCGAGAGAAAAGAACTTTGACACAAAACTGTGCGAGGGTAATATCGAATAACACTCTAAGACCAAGGGGATATAAGTGGAAAGTTATCTAACAAAACGGATAAGTGTTAGAAATATCTAACTCGCCTGTAATTTGCAATGAATGAACGGAAGAGGACCTAAAATACCCTCGAAGTATTGGAAATGGTACAAAACTACCCCTCATCCACCTATTGGCTCCAGAATACCCTTGTCATCCACCTATTGCTTCCAAAATACCCTTGTCATCCACCTTTCGGTCCAAATTTTACCACCTTTTTAACGATCCAAATTTGACCACTTTTTTAACTAATATTCATTTAAGTTATTTAATTATTTTTTAAAATACGTAGCGTTGAACCATTGATTATTTTAATTAATTAATAAGTATAACTTATAAACCCCCTCATTACTAATTAAACTCGTCCCAATTAATACACTCGCCCCAAATTATAATTTCCTACCTATTAAACAAAACTCTTTTCCCTTCGTCCCTAACACCTGTTAATTATCGATTTTCCTTGTTGTGGACTCATTGAGGTCAATGCTGCATATAGAAATTGCCTTCTTATATCGCATTGTAACATTTGAGTTATAGTAATGTTTCCATGTGTGCAAATTTCGAAAATATAGCACTTTGAATTAGTACTGAATGGAAGTAGGAAATGACAATCAACAATTTTTATTGTTTTACAACATTAAATGTTGATGGATTCTGAAGTTTTGTGACAAATGATTGATTAAGAGTTTGAAATACAAGACAAGATATTTGACTTAATTTTTTGTTGTAACAACCTAATCAGCCTTACTTTAATGAGGGAAATGAACAGAAATATAAGTCAAATCTAATATAGCTAAAAATATACAGAGAAGAGACACATAATTGAGTAATTAAGCAATAATTCTATAGAGGTGTTTGGAACGAAGGGTGAAAGGGTTATGTTTAATTGGTGGGTAATAATAATTTGGGCCGAGTGTATTAATTGAGACGAGTTTAATTAGTAATTAGGGGGTTCATAAATCATACTTATTAATTAATTAAAATAATCAATGGTTGAGCGCTACATATTTTTTTTAAAAAAATTTAAATGAATATTCATTAAAAAAGTGGTCAAATGTGGACCCAAAGGTGGATGACAAGGGTATTTTGGAGCCAATAGGTGGATGACAAGGGTTTTTTGGAGCCAATAGGTGGATGACAAGGGTTTTTTGGAGCCAATAGGTGGATGAGGGGTAGTTTTGTACCATTTCCAATACTTCGAGGGTATTTTAGGCCCTTTTCCGATGAATGAATTACCAGAAATTCGTTCATGAATCAACACTAGATGTAACGTCATGCGAAACACATCCTTTGTTTCATTCAGTAATCATCACAACCTTTAAGTGAACATTCTTTTAAATATAATAAACTTAATATTTTAACAATATTGGTTACCTGAACCTTACAACCAACCCCCTTTTACATTTCGCAATTACTTTCTTTAGGAATAATAACAACATTTGAATAAAAACATTAGTGAAACTATTTGTGTGAGTAAATTCTTGGTGGGATCAACCTCAACTCGCATTGAGTTCAATAAATCGACATCGACCATTTATACTTCTTAATTGAAATGTAAGTTTGGACATATCAAATTTTTGCACTGTTGCCGAGAAGCTTAAATTCAGGCTCAACAATGAGGAGGTGAAGTTTAAGATATGCAGGTCTATGAAGCAACCACAATACATAAATGTGGTGTTTGCAATAGAGGTTTTTGATGAAGGGGAGCCTGAAGCTACTATTGAGGAAAGGTTTTCTGTTGAAACATTGGCAACCTTGCTAATTAATTTTGAAGAAGACTTCCGGAATGATTATGTGGAGACTATGAATGATCTGCAGCGAATGGGGTCACATTCTTATGCTCAAAACAAATTAGACCAGGATCTGAAAAACATGCCAACTCCACCAGCAAAGCCATCCATTGAGGAACTGCTTGTGCTTGAACTGAAATAGTTACCCAGTCACCTAAGGTATGTCATTTTGGGTACTAATAACACTTTGCCAGTCATTTTGGCCGAAGATTTGAATGATGAACAGGTGCAAGCTTTGGTCATAGTCTTGATAAGATACAAAAAGGTGATTGGATAGACTATTGCTAATATTATAGGGATACCTCCGGGTATCTGTACTAATAAAATCCAACTCAAGGAGGATTGCAGCCTGAGTATAAAGCACAAGAGGAGGTTAAATCCACCAATTCAAGAGGTGGTCAAAAAGGAAATCATAAAGTGGTTGGATGCAGGAGTGGTGTACCCCATTTCTGACAGTCATTGGGTTAGCCCAGAGCAGTGTGTGCCAAAGAAGGGTGGTATAACAGTGGTGGCAAATGCAAAGAATGAATTGATCCCACAAAGACAAGTCACTGGTTGGCGAGTATGCATTGATTACAGAAAGCTGAACAACTTGACCTTGAAAGACCAGTTTCCAATGTCATTCATGGATTAGATGCACGAGAGGTTGGCTGGCAAAGGGTTGTACTGCTTCTTAGATTGCTACTCTGGGTATAACCAAATATCAATTGCGCCAGAAGATCAGGAAAAGACCACATTTACATATCCTTATGGTACTTTTGCGCAAAAATGCATGCCATTTGGATTATGTAATGCACGAAAAACTTTCTAGAGGTGTATGATGTGCATCTTCTTGGACATGGTAGAGGACACTTTGGAAGTGTTCATGGATGATTTTTCTATGGTAGGTGACACATTTGACGATTGTTTATTGAATCTTTGCAGGGCATTACAGCGATGCGAGGAGGATAATTTAGTGCTTAACTAGGAGAAATGTCATTTCATGGTCAAGGAAGGCATAGTCCTAGGCCATAAGGTGTCGCAAAAGGGATTGGAGGTCGACGAAACAAAGATTGAGGTGATTGAAAAGTTGCCTCTGCCTATTTGTGTGAAAGGTATTCGAAGCTTCTTTGGACAAGAAAGATTTTATTGGCTATTCATCAAGGATTTCTCAAAAATTTCACATATGTTGTGCAAGATTTTGGAGAAATATATGAAATATTTCCTTTGATGATGCATGCCTACGAGCCTTTGAGTGCGTGAAAGAGAAGTTGGTCTCTGCCACAGTGATCATTGGCCCGTATTGGTCGTAGCCATTTGAGGTAATGTGTCATGCAAGTGGTACTGCCTTGGGAGTTGTGTTGGGACAGAAGCGCAACAAGATCTCCCATATGATCTTGTCACGACCCAAGCCTAGGGCCTAGACGTGACCGGCGAATGGGGAACCCGAAGGAACCCCAAACAAGCCTCATAGCGTATCATTACACATCCTTGGTCGCGGAAGCAATTAAAATGACCATAAGCAATAAGTATAATCAAAGGG
>JAJOOR010035022.1:0-17397 GCA_036250505.1 Solanum acaule | reverse complement strand
ATTCTTCACTCATCTAAATAAATGTCTCCAGTAACATGTCATTATTCATTAATATGTTTCTCTTTTATGTGCATCATTCAAACACATCAGGTAAAAAATATTATCCACTTTTTTATGTAGCTTGTTTCATTTCGTTCTCTTTATCATATCTGATAATCTCAGCCCTAATTTAATTCTCTAGAAACGTATAGTTTCTATTCAGCGTCCCTCGATCAGTGTACCAGCCTTTTTCCGACACTCAACTTCCATTGATCTATTTATCAGCTGATCCAAAACCTTTTCAGATTCTTCACTCATCTAAATAAATGTCTCCAGTAACATGTCATTATTCATTAATATGTTTCTCTTTTATGTGCATCATTCAAACACATCAGGTAAAAAATATTATCCACTTTTTTATGTAGCTTGTTTCATTTCGTTCTCTTTATCATATCTGATAATCTCAGCCCTAATTTAATTCTCTAGAAACGTATAGTTTCTATTCAGCGTCCCTCGATCAGTGTACCAGCCTTTTTCCGACACTCAACTTCCATTGATCTATTTATCAGCTGATCCAAAACCTTTTCAGATTCTTCACTCATCTAAATAAATGTCTCCAGTAACATGTCATTATTCATTAATATGTTTCTCTTTTATGTGCATCATTCAAACACATCAGGTAAAAAAAGTTATCCACTTTTTTATGTAGCTTGTTTCATTTCGTTCTCTTTAAAATATCTGATAATCTCAGCCCTAATTTAATTCTTTAGAAACGTATAGTTTTTGTTCAGCATCCCTCGATCAGTGTAGCAGCCTTTTTCGACGCTCAAGTTCCATTTCTTTAAGTATCAACTAATCCAAAACCTTTCCTGATTCTTCACTCATCTATATAAATATCTCCAGCAACATGTCATTATCCATTCATCTATTTCTCTTTTCTGTGCCTCATTCAAACACATCAGGTAAAAAAAAATTCTCCACTTTTTTATGTGTCTTATTTCTTTTCGTTCTCTTTATCATGTCTGATAATCTCAGCCCTTATTTAATTCTCAGAAACATATAGTTAGTGTTCAGCGTCCCTTGATCAGTGTAGTAGCCTTTTTCCGATGCTCAACTTCCATTTCTTTAATTATCAGCTTATCCAAAACTTTTTCAGATTCTTCACTCATTTATATAAATGTCTTCAGTAACATGTCATTGTCCATAAATCTGTTTCTCTTTTGTGTTCCTCATTCAAACACATCAGGTAAAACAAATTCTCTACTTTTTTAAGTAGCTTATTTCATTTCGTTCTCTTTATCATATCTAATTATCTCAGCCCTAATTTAATTATCCAAAAACATATAGTTTCTATTCAGTATCCCTCGATCAGTGTAGCAGCCTTTTTTTGACGCTTAACTTCCATTGCTTTAGTTATCAACTGATCCAAAACCTTTTCAGATTCTTCACTCATCTATATAAATGTCTCCAGCAACATGTCATTGTTCATTAATCTCTTTCTCTTTTATGTGCCTCATTCAAACACATCAAGTAAAAAACAATTCTCCATTTTTTGTGTCGGTTATTTCGTTTTGTTCTGTTTATCATATCTTATAATCTCAGCCCTAATTTAATTCTCCTGTAACATATAGTTGTTGTTCAGCATCCCTCGATCAGTGTATCAACCTTTTTTCAACGCTCAACTTCCATTGCTTTAATTATCTGCTGATCCAAAACCTTTTCAGATTCTTCACTCATGTATATAAATGTGTCCAGCAACATGTCATTGTCCATTAATCTGTTTCTCTTTTTTGTTCCTCATTCAAACACATCTGGTAAAAAAAAATTATTCACTTTTTTATGTAGCTTATTTCGTTTCGTTCTCTTTATCATGTATGATAATCTCATCCCTAATTTAATTTTCCAGAAATGTATAGTTTCTGTTCAACATCCCTCGATCAGTGTAGAAGCCTTTTTCCGACACTCAACCTTCATTGCTTTAATTATCAACTGATCCGAAACATTTTCTGATTTATCACTCATCTAAATAAATTTATCCATCAATATATCATTGTCCATTAATCTGTTTCTCTTTTCTGTGCCTCATTCAAACACATCAGATAAAAAAAATTCTTTATTTTTTATGTAGCTTATTTCGTTTCATTTTGTTTATCATTTCTATTAATCTCAACCCTAATTTAATTCTCCAGAAACGTAAAGTTTTTGTTCAGCGTCCTTTGATCAGTGTAGCAGCCTTTTTCTGACGCTCAACTTCCATTGCTTTAATTATCAGCTGATGCAAAACCTTTTCAGATTCTTTACTCATCTATATAAATTTCTCCAGCAACATGTCATTGTCCATTAATTTGTTCCTCTTTTCTGTGCCTCATAAAAACACATCAGGTAAAAAACAAATTCCATTTTTTTATGTAGCTTATTTCATTTCGCTCTCTTTATCATGTCTCTTTTTGATATTGTTATCTCTGTGATATTTTTATTTAAGCCTAGAAGTTATAGCTAGAGGCAAACTGCATTTATGGTTTTATGAACTCTTCTCGATGCTTGAAACATTTGTGTCTTGCTTCTCTTCTTGACTACCCTTAATGGCCTTTTCGACTGGGGGCTGAGCAGCGGCTTCATGCTCCTTTATGAACTCACTTTCAAACTCCTTGGCAGCCTGTATTATGAGATATGTTAGGAATTATGAAATGCACCACTTTTACTAGATCACCTACTATAGCCTTCAAGAAAGTTGAACCAAAAGTATGATGACGAAAAGTATCTTGAATTATTTTGAATAAGCACACAAGTGATTATTTACTTATGTGAAGTCAATACATATATCTTCCTATTTCAATGTACTGGCTGGCTTGTGAGCATTTACCAGTTTTCCCATTGTTTTAAGAAATTGAATATGGCTTTTATTTGTTGGGCTTAATGTACCCACATTGAATGGGAGTGATATATATGTTTAGTCAAGCAGATTCAGAAATTCTTCACTAATACATTAAGAATCAACAATAAGTTGCATGTATCTTTATTGGATACTTGCACATACCTGTAGGAGTATATGTGATACAAAGTGTAGTAGGGACTTGAGAATAGAGAGAGGCTACTCATACCTATGAATAGGAACCTTTTTTTCGATATAGACCTGTGGATAGGAATAATACACATTAAATTATTTTCATAAACTTGCACTATTGTATATTTTTTATTTAATAACTCAAGTGTTTAAAAATATTAAGTGATTTTTCCAGTTATTTATTAGTATGGGATACACGTGCATCAATTTCAGCTCAATTATCCAACAATAAATAAACAAAGAAACAAGTGAATACCCCCTATCAGTTCCTTGTCTAGATGAAGGAAGTGATATTGTTGTAAATTTATTTTCTTCTTTATCAATAGCCACTTTGTTTCCCCTAATTTCTGTTTAGTCCTTGGGAAGTTTGGAATTTGGAGTAGGCTATTTGAACTTTCACTTATTTTGATTTGGGGTTTTTTTTAAATTGTTCAATTTTGCTTATTTTGACTGATTGGTTTAGAAAGAATGTTCTTTTTCTATGTTTTGTTATTGTTTGGGTTATGAAATTGAGTTATGTGGTGTCATTTTTATCATTTTTTGGTTTAGTGGGTGATTGTAATTTGTTTTTATAGTGGTTATGAATTAGTAACATAAGCAAATAATGTGAACGGTCATTCGTTTTTTTGGTCTGTTATGATAAAGATTGCTCATTTTTTGTTTTTATTTATGCTTGTGTTTAGGTTTTTGGTCTATGAATTGTATATTTGAGAATTTGAGTTATACATGCATCCTTTTGAAGTGCTTAGGCCTTGCTTCTTCCTTTTTTTGGGTATAAATTTCGCTTGAGTAGATAAGCTAACAAGCCGAAGAGGCATCCACTAATGATTGCATATATATAGCATTTGCATTGTAAATCAAGGACAAGTATATTTTTTTGTATAAATTTTGTTGTTTATGAAATTCCTATGTATCCAATAATCTACAGTGACACCAAAATAATCCTCATCTGTAATACCCTATATTAAAATAAGGGCATATATGTCATTTAGCTCTCATTAAAAAAAGAGATCAGAAATTTAAAAATAAAAGGTGTTGAATGCCTTAACAGAAGCAGCAGAAACGCTGCAACTTCAGCGATAAAAAAACAAAAAAAAAATAGAGGACTTTTCTTGTTCTATAGTGAGCGAACGAGGGAATGAGAAAAATAAATTAAAATTGAAAGCCTTAGTTCTCAAACTAAAGAGATAGGTGGAAGAAGAAGAAAAAGAAGAAGGAGAAGAAGGTAAGTTTCTTAACTTAGTTTAAAGGTTGAATTTGTATCTTCCATGACTATAAGATTGGGAATTGGGAAGTTGAGAAACATGGGTTCAGAAGAAATAGAGGAAATTTATATCATTCTTATGAATCAAGTGAATATAGTCAATGATTTGAACGGTAAACTTTGGTATTGGTCTTATATGCAATAAGAGTAATTGAGCAGTAAGGTTAGGTTGATATTTTTACAGTGAAAATTGACCAAGAAGAGACTATTTTGTGTGATTAAAGCACTAATTAAGTGATTGGGCAGATTTCGAATCAGTCATGAAACCTCCAGGGCTGGGTTTTTGTTAATGTAGTATGAATTACCTAAATGAAGGAGTTAACAAGAAATTGTTATAAATGTGATTGTAGATTGACCAAAGAAATTAGTACGGCTTAATCGAATGGCAAACTTGGTAACTCGACAGGACTACTATGAGTAGTAATCTTACCACAATTTGTATTTCACAAATTTCATGATTTTTACATGGTTTATAAAGTAAATGTGTTACCAACTGTTTTGAACTTACATGTGGGACAAGTCTTTTACTGGATATGATACTGAAAAGATTATTTGAAATGATCTCATTCTTACAAGATATGATTACTGTTATTGAAAAGGTTCTACACTTATTTGAGAAATAGTATTTTGAATTGTTAAACATTGAAATGATATGATTTAATAAGATTTAAATTCTCTATTAGATTTTGAAATGTTTCTACTGATTACACGAAAATATAAATGGAAGTAGACCTTGATAAATCCCGTAACTAACAGCGGGATCGTTGAACATGGTGCACCTTGTAGTTACTGATTACTTATAAAGCCCTTGCTAGTGGGAAGGTAGAACTAGTATACTATTATTGATATACCTCGAGTAAGGATTTACTAATATGAATATTTAACTCCTTTATGAGGAGTTCACTGTTATTGGTTACTTCTTAAAGAGAAGGCCACACTGATTACATGATTCATCCTTGGAAACCTCCCAGCTATAAGATTTGATATGGAAATGTTTTTTTGAGTTTACTATGAAGTATTTACATTGATTTTGCTTATATGAGGCACATAAGATTGAATATTATTATGATTTCTGAAAGGGGATTATTTCATCATTTGATCATTATATTAGCATGTTTTCTGACTTGTCCCTCATTAAAATGGTTGTGGTTAAATATTATTACTCACTGAGCTAGCGTCTCACTCCTCGCTAATTGTTTTTATAGAGAAATCAGGTGGTATTGAAGAGGATTTCATTAGCTAGAGAGTGTGATTTGGTAGCATCTGGTGAGCTCCGAATTGCTTCGTGTGGCAAGGGATCTATTAATTTGTTATGATTTACTTAGTTTCTTTAAGAACTCTTAGAGTCGCTCCATTCGTCATTCTTTCCATTTGAGTCATGGGTATTCTTTCGTATTGTAGTTAGTGACTAGTTTGAACTTTTTCTTTTCGTATTGTAGTTAGTGACTAGTTTGAACTTTTTCTTTTCGTATTGTAGTTAGTGACTAGTTTGAACTTTTTCTTTTCGTATTTGGAGATATAATTGGTATTATTGCGTGGAAGTTAGACTATCCGTGGATACTATGATTTGGTTATAGTTGTTATTATTTGTGTTGTGGATTTCTGAGACAGGAAAAATTCAGGATAGGCATAAAAACAAAGGAAACTCTGCCCGATTTTCTGTAACTTATGGTAAGGCTTGCTTTGGGATTCTTTCCCCCTTAGCGCCGGTCACAGACCTAGTTTGGGTCGTAAAAAAGTTGGTATGAGAGCACTAGGTTATTCTTATGACTTATGGAGCACGTTAGTAGTAGAATCTCAATTATGGTTATGTTGCCGGCCATTTCTATAATCATGATTTTGTGAGGACGTGATATGATGTGTCTTGTCTTTCGTTCTCATTCTTTCTTATGTGTGTGACATTTAGGGCCAACTAGATTAATCTAACATTATTCATTTCTGTTAACCACATGGCTCGAACCCGATTATCTAATGACTGGGCTACAACAGGTGTTCCTGAGGCACCTAATGTCACTTCGGCTAGGCAGCCAACTTCCTCAACTTGGGGAAGGGACAGATCTCGCAGAACTGGTCGATGAGAGGGGCATAATGCCACCACAGGGAACCACAACACCACTATTAGGACTTCAAGTGAGGTCACTCCGAAAATGAGCGCTAGTCCACCTCCAACATCCCAGGAGAATGCTACTATTGGGGTACTTGCCTCCTTGCTGAAAGCCATAGAGAGTTTGGTCAATAGAAGGATAGACATAAGAGAGATGGTCAACGTAATATTGCTGCTACTCAGATACATGCACCACTTCAAACACCTGCACAGACTTATACTTTTGGGAATAAAGAGGTATCCTTGTAGGAATTCTTGAAATTGAAATCACCAAAATTCACAGGTTATGATAGTTCACTGGATCCTCAAAGCTTCTTAGAAGGGACGTTAAAGGCCCTCTGGGCTCTAGGATGTTCTAGTGAGAGATCGGTTGAGCTGGCAGCTACAAACTAGAGGACATGACTAACACTTGGTATGAGATTATATTGCTAGGTCGACCTACTAGGGCGGCACCACTGAAGTGGGATGAATTCACTAAGTTGTTCATGGATAATTTCCTTCCTAACAGTCAGAGGCAGAAGTATGCAACGCAGTTTGAGAAGTTGGTACAGACTCCAGATATGGGTGTGGCAACTTATAACGTCAAATTCTGTAAACTCGCTAGATATGCTCTTTTGATGGTACCTACTGAAGCAGATAGAGTTCAGAGGTTCATGCATGGGTTGATTAGTCGTCTATTCAATGCCCTAGCCCCAAATATGAGTACCATGACTTATTCAAAAGAAGTTGATCTAGTTAGGAAGATTGAAGACAAAGGTTGAGAGAGCGTGCAGCCTATGATGTACGTAAGAAGGCCAAGATTGGGGGATCTTACAGCGGTGACTTGGGTGCAAATCTCAAAATAGGGAATCAGGGAAGACAACAACAGGGCTCTCAAATAGCGATGGATACAGTTTCACAGTCCACATACAAGCCACATCACAGACAGGGTATTCAAGGACAATCATCATCACAAGGACATTGTAATTCTGGGAAAATGTATGCCACTACCCTATCCTGCCAGACTTGTGGTAAATCACATGCATGCCAGTGTCGCGTTTTGACCGGAGGGTGTTTTCAGTGTGGTCAGTTGGGGCATCACATTAGGGATTGCCCTCAACCTTTGAGAAACCCCACTCAGACTTTTGTTCAGATAGCTGCACCTACTCGGACCACTCATAACGGTTCAAGTAATACTGGTACATGAAATAGAGGTAGAGGTTCTAGAGACTGTTTCACTAGAAATCAAGGACACTGGAATGTTGGTAGAGGTCAATCAAGAGTTTTTGCACTTACTAGACAGGATGTTCAAGCCTCAAATGCGGTGGTTACATGTATTTTTTTAGTTTGTTCCTTTGATGCACATGCTTTGATTGATCCAGGATCTACCTACTCTTATGTGTCCACATACTTTGCTTTGAGATTTGATAGACAACCAGAGATGTTGAATCATCCTTTTCTTTTTTCTACTCCTGTGGGGGATTCTTTGTTTGTTGAATATGAGTATCGTGATTGTCAGATTAGAGTTGAGGGTAGGGATACCCTAGCTAACCTAATTGTACTTGATATAATTGACTTTGATGTGTTGATGGGCATGGATTGGCTATCTCCTTGCTATGCTACTGTTGATTGTCATGCAAAGATAGTCAAATTCGAAATACCTGATGAGCCTACATTTGTATTAAAAGGGGGTCAAGTCCCCTAGGTTGGAAAAATCATATCCCTTATTAAGGCTCGAAGGTTACTACAGAAAGGTTGTATGGGTCTCTTAGCTATGGTAAGGGATACAATAGAAGGAATACTTAGCTTGGAGAAGATACCAGTGGTGAATGAATTTTCTAATGTATTTCTTGAGGATTTGCTAGGATTACCTCCTCTACGAGAGATAGACTTCGATATTGATTTGGCTCCTGATATATTGCCAATATCCATACCCCCATATCGTATGGCACTAGCAGAACTGAAGGAGCTAAAATAGCAGTTGCAAGACTTACTTGATAAGAGTTTTATCCAACCAAGTATATCTCCATGGGGCTCACCAATACTATTCGTAAAGAAGAAAGATGGGTCTCTAAGAATGTGCATCGACTACAGACAGTTGAACAAGGTAACGATACACAATAAGTATCATTTACCTCGTATAGAGGACCTATTTGATCAATTACATGAAGCTGTCCACTTTTCAAAGATTGATCTTCGATCTGCTTATCATCAACTTAGAATCAGGGAGGAAGGTATTTCCAAGACAACATTTAGGACTCGATACTGGCACTATGAGTTCCTGGTGATGCCTTTTGGATTAACTAATGCTCCAGCTGCATTCATGGATTTAATGAATAGAGTGTTCAGGCCATTTCTAAACAGGTTTCTGATAGTGTTTATTGATGATATCTTGGTATACTCTCGTAGTCAGGAAGAACATGAGAATCATCTAAAGACAGTGTTACAGACCTTGCGAGAACATAAGCTTTATGCTAAGTTCTCAAAGTGTGAATTTTGGCTAGACTCAGTAACATTTTTGGGGCATGTGGTGTCCAAAGATGGGATCAAGGTGGATTCCAAAAAGACAGAAGTTGTGAAGAAATGGCCCAGACCTACTTCACCTACAGAAATTTGAAGCTTTTTGGATTTGGCAAATTACTACAGGCGTTTTTGTGCAGGATTTCTCAAAAATAGCATCTCCATTGACTAAGTTGACATAGAAAAATGCCAAATTTCAGTGGACAAAAGAATGTAAGCAAAGCTTCCAGAAACTTAAAATGTGTTTGACAACAACACCCATATTGTCCTTACCATTGAGTTTTGGAGGTTTTACGGTATATTTTTATGCTTCAAAAGTTGGTTTAGGATGTGTTCTTATGCAAAATGGTTGTGTTATTGCCTATGCTTCAAGGCAGCTGAAGAGGCACGAGCAAAACTATCCTACTCATGATTTGGAGATGGCTGCAGTGATATTTTCTCTTAAAATTTGGAGGCATTATCTATACGGTGAAACTTGTGAGATATATACTGATCATAAGAGCTTAAAGTATATTTTTTAGCAGAGAGATCTGAATCTTCGACAACGGCAATGGATGGAGCTACTCAAGGATTATGATTGTGTTATTTTGTATCATCCTGGAAAAGCTAATGTTGTGGCTGATGCATTGAGTAGAAAATCTATGGGTAGTTTAGCACATATAGTTCCTGAAAAGAGATAGTTGGCAAAAGATGTGTAGAAACTTGAAGGCAGAGGTGTCAGATTTAGTGTGGGAAATTCAGAGGTATTGCTAGCATGTGTGCAAGCCAAATCTTCATTAGTAGAGGCATTAAAACTACTCAATATGAGGATGAACAACTTTGCAGATATCGAGATGAGGTCACAACTGGTAAAAGTAAGCATATGATGGTTGACTGTGCTGGTATGCTTCGACTAGGTAATTGATTATGTGTACCATACATAGGTGGGTTAAGACGAATTATTCTTGAAGAAGCTCACAACTCTAGATATACTATGCACCCTAGTTCCACTAAGATGTATCATGACCTGAAGCAGTTGTATTGGTGGAAACGTGTGAAGAAAGATACTGCTAATTTTGTTTCTAGTTGTTTGACTTGTCAACAGGTTAAAACAGAGCATCAATGACCCGAAGGGTTACTACAAGAGATCCAAATTCCAGAGTGGAAATGGGAAAGAGTCACTATGGATTTTGTGGTTGGTCTACCCCGAACTCTTAGAGGTTATGACTCTGTATGGGTAATTGTAGACCGACTAATAAAATCAGCACACTTCTTACCGGTAAAGACTACATATGGTGGAGTGAAATATGCCCAGATATTTATGAATGAAATTGTTCGACTTCACGGAGTGCCAATATCCATCATATCTGATAGAGGGTCACAATTCACTTCACGCTTTTAGAGATCATTTCAAGAAGCTTTGGGTACTCTAGTAGACCTTAGTACTGCATTCCATCCACAGACAGATGGGCAGTCTGAGTGTACTATTCAAATTTTAGAGGATATGTTGAGAGCTTGCATTCTTGATTTTGGAGGTAGTTGGGATGCTTACTTTCCTTTAGCTGAATTTGCCTACAACAATAGATTTCAGTCCAGCATTCAAATGGCTCCATATGAAACTTTGTATGGTAGGCGATGTCGTTCTCCTATAGGGTGGTTTGAAGTTGGAGAGGCTAATATGTTGGGCCCAGACTTAGTACAAGAAGCCATGGATAAGGTCCAGTTGATTAAGCAGAGATTGCTCACAGCTCAAAGCAGACGAAAGTCTAATGCGGATAAGAGAAGAAGAGATCTAGTGTTCACGGTTGGGGACAAAGTTTTTCTACGAGTTTCTCCTATGAAAGGTGTGATGCGGTTCGACAAAAGAGGTAAATTGAGTCCGCGATATATAGGATCATATGAGATACTTGATCAAGTATGAGGAATGGCGTATCGTTTGGCACTTCCTCCCGATATGTCTTTCAACCATCCAGTGTTCCATGTTTCTATGTTGTGAAAGTATATCTTAGACTCTTCTCATGTACTTGAAGCACCGACTATACCAATCGATGAGAACTTATCATATGAAGAGGAACATGTGGCTATTGTGGACAAACAAGTAATGAGGTTAAGGTCAAAAGAAATTGTGTCCGTGAAGATCTTATGGAGGAACCATACCACTAAAGAAGCTACTTGGGAGTTGGAAAAGGAGATGAGAGACAAGTATACTCTCTTGTTTCAATCTACATGTATACATTTACTTTAAATTCGGGACCGAATTTCTTAAGGAGGGGAGAATGTAATACCCTATATTAAAATAAGGGAATTTATGTCATTTAGCTCTTATTAACAAAAAAGAGAGATAAGAAATTTAAAAAACAAGGGCTGAAAGCCCTAACAGAAGCAGCAGCAACGCTGCAACTTCAGCGATAAAAAGAACAAAAAAAAAATAGAGGACTCTTCTTGTTCTACAGTGAGCGAACGAGCAAAGGAGAAAAATAAATTAAAATTGAAAGCCTTAGTTCTCAAACTAAAGAGAGAGGCGGAAGAAGAAGAAGGAGAAGAAGGTAAGTTTCTTAACTTAGTTTAAAGGTTGAATTTGTATCTTCATGACTATAAGATTGGGAATTGGGAAGTTGAGAAACATGGGTTCAGAAGAAATAGAGGAAATTTATTTCATTCTTATGAACCAAGTGAATATAGTCAATGATTTGAAAGGTAAACTTTGGTATTGGGCTTATATGCAATACGAGTAATTGAGCAGTAAGGTTAGGTTGATCTTTTTACAGTGAGAATTGACCAAGAAGAGACTATTTTGTGTGATTAAAGCACTAATTAAGTAATTGGGCAGATTTCGAATCAGTCATGAAACCTTTAGGGCTGGGTTTTTGTTAATGTAGTATGAATTACTTAAATGAAGGAGTTAACACAAAATTGTTATGAATGTGATTGTAGATTGACCAAAGAAATTCGTACGGCTTAATCAAGTGGCAAACTTGGTAACTCGACAGGAGTACTGTGAGTAGTAATCTTACCACAATTTGTATTTCACAAATTTCATGATTTTTACATGGTTTATAAAGTAAATGTGTTACCGACTGTTTTAAACTTGCATGTGGGACAAGTCTTTTATTGGATATGATACTGAAAAGATTATTTGAGATGATCTCATTCTTACAAGATATGATTATTGTTATTGAAACGATTTTACACTTATTTGAGAAATAGTATTTTGACAGGTGATTGTTAAACATTGAAATGATATGATTTAATAAAATTTAAATGCTCTGTTCGATTTTGAAATGCTTTTACTGATTACAAGAAAAATATAAATGGGAGTAGACCTTGAAGAATCCCGTAGCAAACGCGGGATCGTTAAATCTGGTGCACATTGTAGTTACTGATTACTGATAAAGCCCTTGCTAGTGGGAAGGTAGAACTAGTATACTGTTACTGATATCCCTCGAGTATGGATCTACTGATATGAATATTTAACTCCATTATGAGGAGTTCACTGTTATTGGTTACTTCTTAAAGAGAAGGCCACACTGATTACATGATTCATCCTTGGAAAGTTCCCAGCTATAAGATTTTATATAGAAATGTTTTTCTGAGTTTACTATTAAGTATTTACATCGATTTTGCTTATATGAGGCACATAAGATTGAATATTATTATGATTTCTGAAAGGGCATTATTTCATCATTTGATTATTATATTAGCATGTTTTCTGACTTGTCCCTCATTAAAATGGTTGTGGTTAAGTATTATTACTCGCTGAGCTAGCGTCTCACTCCTCACTAATTGTTTTTACAGAGAACTCAGGTGGTATAGAAGAGGATTTCATTAGCTAGAGAGTGTGATTTGGTAGCATCTGGTGAGCCCCGCATTGCTTCGCGTGGCAAGGGATCTATTGATTTGTTATGATTTATTTAGTTTCTTTAAGAACTCTTAGAGTCGCTCCATTCGTCATTCTTTCCATTTGAGTCATGGGTATTCCTTCGTATTGTAGTCAAGTGACTAGTTTGAACTTTTTCTTTTCGTATTTGGTGATATAACTGGTATTATTGCGTGGAAGTTAGACAATCAGTGGATATTATGTTTTGGTTATAGTTGTTATTATTTGTGTTGTGGATTTCTGAGACAGGAAAAATTCAGAATAGGCATAAAAACAAAGGAAACTATGCCCGATTTTCTGTAACTTATGGTAAGGCTTGCTTTGGGATTCTTCCCCCCTTAGTGCCGGTCACTGACCTAATTTGGGTCGTGACATCATCGTCCTTTTTGACAAAAACAAAGTTGAGGTTCATATTAATGAGAATGTCATCAGCATATACCAAGATTAGGTGGATGTTTGCCTTTTGAAAACTTTCTTTGTACTACAACTCATAGCTCTTAAGTAGTTCTCTTTGGATATTGGTTAGGTATATGTCCATTTAATTTATGGCTTTTAAAACTGAAATCTTGTTTGATTTGTCAAATAATTTATCTTGCAAGTTTAAGGGGCATAAGTTGTTTAGGTGCTGAATTAACTGAAGAGAAAAATATAAATATTTATAGTCGGTGCGTTCCTCCATCTTTTCTCTGTATCACTCATTTTCTTGTCACTATCTTCCTTACTTTTGCGGAATAAATATTTGTAATAGTAATTTATAAATGCAGAGGAACAAGTTAATTTTTACTCTCGCATAATTTTTTAATCACCCTATTATATTTTTGTTTTTCCTTTATTTCCTGCACGCATTATATTTGTCTTTTTGCGATTTGTTTGTGGACGTGAGTATACAATAAATAGATTAGTTCTTATTTATTTCAACCTTGAATTACTATTTAAAATAATTGTGTTATTCATCACAAATTTTGTTGTTATTTTTAAACCACACTCTGCAATAGGCGTTTCTTCTTGCTTTCACAATCTGCAATGCTTGGTCCCTAAAGCCAATAGAGACAACAATGAACTAATACTTCCTTAAAACACAAATTTATTAATACTTCTTTATAGTAATTTGTTTCTTTTCTATTAATTTAGATCAATTTGAAAATACATTTACTATATCTTCATGTTGTAATACATTTAACAAGTTTCTTGCTTTCGGCACCACCAAAATTGGTAACACTTCTCCACCTTGTAATACTTGCTACCATTAACGTGATATTTATACTATTGTTAGTTGAAGTTGCTCGCTTTTAAAATTAAAAAAGAAGAATTAGTATATGTTTGGTGAATATTATTATATTCTTGAGCATCTTTTTTTGTTTCACCTTAAGAATACTAATTACATAGAAACAAATCACATTTACGTCACAAATATATATTGTACTAGTAAATTTACCCGTGTTTCGCGCGGATATTTAATATCATGAAATTTATAAAATAATACTTAAAATCTATCAGTCTTTAAAACTAAAACACTATATTATCTCACATACAAGATTATGTAGTAACACACATTAATAATGTAAAGGAAAATGAAAATTATTACATCTTATCATTTATCCTTAATAACATAAGCATAAATTAATGACGGTGAAAATACATACTAGGATCTGTAACATAAGCAATGGCGTCAGTGAGCCACTCAACATGAGAAAAGTATACAAATATTTAATTGTGAAGAAGAAGAAGAAGAGGAGGTTAAAAATTTTCGTTGTTTTAAAATGAGAAGAAATCCCTCTATTTATAAACAACAAAGGATAGTGTGCACAAATATTTATTGTGCCTTATCGGAAAGGTTACAAATATTTGAAAAAGTTGCAACCCTTCGGAAAGGTTACAACCTTTCATAATAGTCGCAACTTTTCATTAAAGTCGCAACTCTTCATAAAAGTCGCAACTCTTCATAAAAGTCGCAACTCTTCATAAAAGTCGAAACTTTTCATAAAAGTCACAACTTTTCATAAAAGTCACAAGACTAGTTTTGGAAATAAATATATTAAAAGGGAAATCTAATTTGTGGTGGCGCCACATAGGCGGACCTAAGGTTCTCTTATATATATATATATATATATGATTAGTGCATCCTAGCTACTACAGCCATACAATGACAAGTGTGGAAGGGCTCGAGAACCAATATCTACCTATTAGCAAGTTGGAGAAATATGCAACAAAATGGGTGATTGAAGTATTGGTCATTTGACAGAGCTTAACAAAAGAGTACAAAAATGCAAACGGTGAGTGTATTCATTGGCAACTAATATTCGTCGATGAAGAGGTAACTGTATTTTAATATTCTATTATATTCATTACTTAATAGGTTGCCTTTTTTTCAAATTCTAATGATTACGAGTCTTACCACAGGGGACAAAAATACAAACAACTCTTTTCAACAAAGATGTCATGCATAGAACAACTCTTTTCAACAAAGATGTCATGCATAGAACAACTCTTTTCAACTAAATCAAAGTTACTACATTATAAACGAAAAGTTCATTGGAGCTAAACCAAACTTCTTATATGTGCATAAGGACCTCGAAGTAGAATTCATGAACAACACAGAGGTCGTTGAGGACAAAAGTCAATTTAAGACTCAAAACTTTTCAAATGGATTTATTTCCTTCGATGAAGCTGAAAAAATCACTAATGGGAGTTTGTTCGGTAAATTTCATTACATGTTTGTTGTGTATTACACGCTAAAGAAAATCTATATTTAATTATACGTTTTCCTTTTAGATGTGGTGTGTATTTTACTCAAAGTAAAATCACTAAATGGAGAAGGACGAAGCATAAGGCGATAAGTAATCGTTACAAACGAAAGGTAACCGTATACTCTCTATGTATCCTTCATATAAATATTTCACGTTATTTAATTTTTATCATAAACATGTTCTTTATTTTACACATATAGGTATGATCGCAAAGTCATGACTTTATGGGGAGACTTAACAGAAATCGAAGGACAAATGTTACAGACCCTTGAAAGTGACAAACCAGTGCTTGCCTTTTATGATTCGAAATTCTCCATATACCATCGTATAAATCTCCTCAATTGATATATTTGAATCAACTTTGAAACTACATAGAAGTATAACTGAATTAAATACTCCTGCCAAAATAGGGAATTTTTTCGTTTCCACGACTCCCATTAGTAGTTTGCTAATCAATCCACAATTTGAAAAAGCCAACAATCTCCAACAATGGTAAGTAACCTGTTTCTTTGCACTTATTCATAGCCTCCCCACATTCTATGTCATTGATGTTTATAATTCATTACTTTTAAATTACAGGAATGACAACATGAAGGCACAAAAAATTAACATAAGTCTAATGCCAAGCAGACTAATGCAAACAAACCGCCAAGTGAAAATTACTAATATATTAAACGCTTCACTTGCCATTGTAAAGGTACTTTCCTTTGCAAAACTCAGGGTATACTCAAATTATATGTATAAAACATAGTTAATTGATTTTCTAATTTACGTATAGGACATATACTATAAGTTCAATGCTACGGTTTTCGGCATTGACAATAACATGGACCCATGGTATCATGCTTGCAAGAAATGCTACGAGCGAGTTACTGTAATAAAACGTAGTGCAACTTGTACCTATTGTAGGACTGAAGATATTGATTATGAGGAAAGGTAAACTACACACATGAACATAATACCTATGAAATAAATTAAGTCGTATTGATTAAATTTTTAAATGTGTTTTAGATATCGATTAAAGATTGATGTTACTACTGAGGATCATTTTCTAAGAATTACAATGTTTGATGCTGTAACCCCCCGACTTTTCTAAACGTCTAAATTAATTCGTACATTCATGGAAAGACAAAGAGGGTGAGTAATAAATTAAAAATGATGTGGTATGTCATATTTTAAGTGTTCAAGGGTTGTATCTCACATTTTGAAGTTAATTAAGTGGCAAAATAAAAGTTGGCAAAAGTTATCGTAAGTTCCTTTTTAAAGATTTCTCTGAAATTTGGGTCAAATGTATTGGATGTTTTCTCCCAATATATAAAGAGTTAGAAGGCCTATTACCCATTAAATCGAAGGCCTACGAGTCTAGTTTGCAACACACAAAACCCCATATCAAGCCGACATCAGAGTAAAACATTATGAGGGTTTTACTAGGGACTGCCGGGGCAGAATCCAGGTCGAATCCGGGTCGGGTCGAAAATATCTTATGTCGGATTATTTAACGTTTTAAGCCATGAAAACATTTCATTTCAGTTCCAAACCAGAGAGAAAGCTTAAGAGAGGGTTCCTATGGAGTTCTAGCATGATGAAGGTTAGTTTTTGACGATTTCTACCATTAAACATTACCCTCGTGTAGAGAAACGTAATCCCTACACGTGGCAATCGTTTTTCCCTTCTATTAGCTGCGTTTGGAGCTGGTTTTTGAAGATATAAATTTGTAGTTATTGGTGTTTCTTCAAGGTTTAAACTTGGTTAACTAAGGTAATTATCTCAGGACTCTTTTATGATTGTTTTTATGAATTTCTACGGACATTTCGACAAGTTGGGGCAATATGGCAAATCTACCGATTTAAGATTAATTATGAACTGCTTATAGGTGAGTACCAG
>JAJOOR010035021.1:0-26284 GCA_036250505.1 Solanum acaule | reverse complement strand
CATCACCCCCATCAGTATCCATGTTCAATCCCATATCTCTGTCTCTATCCCTAATTTCGTGCTCTTTCTCCTTACCCTTCTCCGGATTATTTCTATCTCCCCCGTGATTCTTTCCCCGCCTGGTTCGGCTGCCCGACCCGGATGATTCATTCGTGGAGTCCATCGATTGTTGGTCTTGGGAACGATTTGTGAGTCGGGAACGAGTTGAGATCGAGTTTGAGGCGGCGCGTGTGGTAAAACGAGCTCTCTTAACAGCGCGTGTGGTGGGACCTGATGAAGGAGAAGAAGCAGAAGGCGCTGATGACGTGGCCTCCGTTCGTTTCCGGCTCCGAGTTTCCATACAAAACCGAACAGCGAACAGCAAACAAGGTCGCCGATTAATCGGCGATCAGACAGTCCGGTAACGGGATTTTCATCATTTTTCACAATCCCTAATTCACAAAATTGGGGAAGATTAAAAAAAAAGGGAACTTTGATTGTTTTAGCTCAATCTTCAGTCACAAATTTTGCAAAAATTAATGGAATTTATTGTATCGTAGTGAAGAACTCTTCAAGAAATCGTAGGTAAAAAAGAGATAGGATTCGGTGAAGAAGAGGAATATAAGCAAGAAATGGAAGAACAAAAGTTACTAGTTTAATTTAATTTTATTATATTAATTATTAATAGTAATAAAAATAAATATAGAAATAGAATCTAACTAGATATATTTTCATGAATTTTTTTTTTGGTTTAAGTGGATGATTAATACAAAAACACATCAGATTACGTGCTATGCTCCTAATTTTTTGTTAATCTGTCCAGCAAATTGGTTTTGTTCTCCTAATACGTGTGCTTAGTTATTGAATTCCTCAAAAACTATATTAATAACCTGTATTTAGAAATTAAAGAGATAAAATGTATAACCTTTACTTAACATTTTAGTACTTTATATGAATCTGAAGAAATTTCTAATGAAGTAAGATTGTGTTTTATGATTATTAATTTTTCAATCCAAAAATAATGGCAATTATAGTTCAATAAGAGCTTGATGGCATGAAGAATGCTTTTCATATGGCAAACTATTAAGTTTGAAGAATGGTTAGTAAAATTCTATACTAGATTAATCATCCCTGTATAGTTCTCTGTGGGATTCTACCTTAACTTTATTTGCATTTTATAGATTAGCATATGATAAGTGTTACATCATTTGAAGGTATATCTTGAATGTATCAAATTTAGTATCACGCTTCAACCTCGATAGGCATGACTAACACATATGCCATAGTAGATCCTGAACAGACCTTATTAAATATATACATTATTGGTGTGTATCAGTCAAGTCCCACAAACATAGATAATCAAACTCCAATTAATAGAAGTCAAGCCCATTAAAATTATACCCAGAGAATATTGTAGTAGTAACAACTCCAGCTAATCTGACACTATAATTTATAATAGAAACACGTCAATGGGCAAACAAGGTCACCATGTTGATAGTAACAAGTAACAATGTGACATGGTCGACAACCTACTACTTCACCACTCAAATCTGCAAGTTTCTAAGAGTATAGATATTGGCCAAGACAAGACCTGACATTTCGATGAGTTATATATACAACAAATAACAATACAACTCTAAACATGCAGACAACTCCAAAGGAAGTGGAGCTTACCAGTCAGTTAGAGCTTGACAACACTACTAAAAAAGCATGGCTACTTATTTGTCAGGGCCTGAACGTCTGAACACAATGCCCTTAGGCAATAGAACATTAGTTTATAAAAGACACTGAATGATTGAGCATGTATCAAATTACTTTAAATAAAAGGGATTTGATGGTTGACAAAAATTAAAAGTAAATAGCTGGGTTTAGAACCCCCACCATCTGAAAAGAGAAAAATTTAAATAAATAGAGGAGATTTTAAATCCCCATATGAAAATATAATTATTTATATAAAGTATATAATACAACATCTATATTTTTATATTGTACTTTTAGTTCATGAATACAAATACATTTTTGAAAACTTCACTCACTATTCCAGATTACTCTGAGTCCTCACTTCTACTCTTCTCTCACAACTACACTTCTCTACACCATCATTTCTCTGTCACTTCAGCTGTTGACACCCAATTTTGGACCTCCACAATATAGATTAATCACTGAGCTTCTTAAATTTCGAACAATTTGAAATAATTAGTTTTATAGCATTCGAAATACTTTTCAAGTAATTTTAAAGTAATTTTAGTCGCTTTTATAATTTCTAAATAATAAATATGTTTTCTTATATAGTTTTATATATGATTAGTACATTTTATAAATATTCAAAAATCATCTCAAAAAGATTTTGTTTTGTTTAAATATTTTACAAATTAATTTAGTTATATAATAGTTTACATTTTTAAATCATTAGTTTATAATTAAATCGATTATTTTATTTCGTTAAGATTAAGAAGCTCATTAATTAATTTATATTAATTCATCTTATTTAATTACTAGCCGAATTTACTAAATGATTTCAATTCGGCTACGTTTGTGATTTCGAATGGCTATAATCGCAATCCGTAACGCTATTTCTTAAACTCAACTCTAGCTGCATTTTTTATTCCTCCTAAACCCATTTTTCCAGTCAAGTTTAAGACTAAAATTGGGCCAAATACATACTCAATTCCTAGCCCAATACCAAAAGACCCAGCAACAATACAATACAACAAACAGTACCAGCCGACCACTGTACAACATCTTCTTCTCCACATAAACCAGCAAACGAACGAAACCCAGAAATCCAGTAGCAAAATCGGCCCAGAATCGCGAGTCCAGGAGCCCAGCAATCGTGTGACCCTCCTCTCTCCCTTATTCTTCTCCGTACAAGAATATTCTCGAAGCCAAGTGTCTAAATCGAGTTGCTCCTTCGTCCTTTACTCGAAATCGGACGGATACCATTCTCATTCCGTTGAGAATGGTACTACTTCCAGCCGTTTTGAACCTTATCTCTATAAGGGATTTTGAATTTCGAATTTCGAATTCACCCTCATTCCCTCCCGTTTTCCCCCCTAAATGGACCCATTTTTCTGAAAAAATCGGAGGATATAAATTCTTCTCTCTTTCATTGTATGAGGGATTTTTAGGGGTGAGATTCTCGATAAAAAAAATAACTGAGGAGATTTTTTTTTAGGAATTGAAAGATTTACAGATTACATAGTTTACATACAAAAATACATGGTGATATAGAAGCTAAAACATTGAGGCAAATTGAAAACAGAGAGTTAGTATCCTTAGTGTTTAATCAAAAGTTTGAAGTCTAATTTGAGGTCTCCTTTTTTGTTCACTGTCCACTGGAGCTCGTCGGAATCCGGTGAAGCTCGGCTTGTGGTGAAGTCATTGTTCTTTAGTTCATTGTCCCAGTTGCTACTCCAAGAAAGCTATGGTCGAGTTCATTGAACTCCTTACCTTCTTCTTTTCACTCCAAATGGGCCACGGAGGCCCAATTGTATTATATCTCGAGTCTTTGCCCATAGCAAAAAGAAGACACGGATGAACAGGTCCTCGGAAGCTGAAATACAAGTGTTCAGAGCGAGACCAAGGGATGTATACATGATGTATACAGTGTGATACAACAGAAAGAGGACCAAAAGCCCTTCTAAATTTCAGTTTTGTGTTGCATTGTAATTGGGCCAAAGGCCCATTTATTTTTAATATTATTTGTTAGATTTTAGGACAGGTGAAATTGAGCCGAAGCCCAAAGAAAATTAATTATTATGTTAGGATAGGTACAGGTGGGCTCTAATGGGCCAAAATCCCAAAGTGAAATTAGGCCCAAGTACTGGCCCAGGTGGACAGAAAACCAGACTTGGGCCCAAAAATATATCTCTCTCTCTATTTTATTTGTTTTATATTTGTTCATTTTTTTTTATTTGCTGATGTGTTAGTCAATTTTAAAGTTTTCCTAATCAATTCTCCAAAAGATAATCATTTTGAATTAATTAATGTATATTCTAAAAATAAAATAAAATAAAATAGTTATACTTATTTTCCTACTTAAATTATTTTGAAATAATTTACTCATGTAATCCCTTATATTATTTACCTTTCCCCTAAAAAAGAATTCAAGTCTTAAGTTTGTTTATTTCTAAACTAATTAAGCATGTTCAAATTTTAGCCAAATATTTTAATTGTCGGATAACTGTATGTTAGCGGATATTTTGGGTGCTTTCAAACCCTTCCCGAGATGTTAATGTGAACCCCGAACCCTTTAATATTTTCATTAGATTTCTATTTTAATCTTTTGGGAAAAATAGTTTTCTTAATTTTACTTTAAAAATTAAGTGGCGACTCTTAAATATAAACCCGTCGTTTCTCTTTTTAAATAAAACATCAGCTACCTCATAACTCTGTAAACTTCAGCTACTCACCAGATTCGGAATTGGGATAGGTGTTCTAAGGTAATATTTTCCACTTTTCACCTCTTTGGTAAATGAACCTACCTCACCTCTTTGGATTTTCTCATATGAATCTTCATAGAGCTAGAAGTTTGGTACAAATTACTGGTTATATTTACTAGGTAAGTTTGTTTTTTGGTTGTTTTTATAGTTGCATGAAGGAAAAATTAGGTTAATTTTGTTCTATTTTTCATTTGAAATTATCAAATTTATCATGTATTTTGTGGTAGAAATAGGTTTATTTTGTTGTAATTTTCGTGATTTAGCTGTCTATGTTGGTATTTCTCAAATAATAAACTGGAATACTCAAATCTCTTGAGAGACTTCATTTGGCCAGAATTTTATTTAATAAGGATGTAGTAGTGGAGGTAGAATTAGTAGAGGCAACAAATTATTGAGTCTTTTTCCTAGATATCTTGCACCTTTTCAACTCCATTGATTGTCAAATGTTATTACTTGATTCTCTTTTTTATTTTTCATTTATGGACTTAATATGATCTTTTGTCACAATTCAGGGGTATCCCCTAGATGTAACAAGGAGTACAAGACTTCAAGAAGTCTCATACAAGCCCCTTAGCATATCATAACATAAGATAATAGAGAAGTGCAAAAATTTAAAACATTTTTTTCAATACAATCGAAGTCTTTACACTTATCTCAAACCATCTAATATTTGAAAAGAGTTAGGGACACAACCCATACAAAAGTCTAAACATAAAGAAAGACATAAAAGAACATAGTGGTCAAATCCTCGATGTTATGAGGACTCACCAAATCTTCACTTGCTTGCTTCTACTAAGAACTTAACCACGGGGATGGAAGTCAATATCGCCGGACCCTATATTTGATAAGAATGTAGGCAAGAGTATGCGTTAGTACAATAAAGTACTAAATATGATGGCTAGCATAAATCATCAACATGAGCATAACATAAGTGTTAGTCAACATAAGACATATATCATAATCATAAGAGATACATCATATACATAAGCTATAAGCATAAGAGTCAACAACATAGTTATAGGCATAATCGATACATCTAGATCAACATAACGTAAGAGAAACACTTCATAAGTAACCTCAAAACATGCTTGTGCAATACATGGATAAGACCCCATAAATCTTAACCACACTAAGCAAACCAATTTAGGCCCTCATTCATAATCCTTATCTTTTGATCTCATCCTTAGCTTATTTCTCATGGACAAGGGAACATTCACCTTTAGTCAAACATATCAAGGAAGGCAACCATAACAACAACCAAACTAGGCATACATAATTATACAAGTAGTCCTCATATCAAAACATACTTACATTAATTCCTTGAAGTAACCATAGTTCATCATTCATGTTCATATTCTTGTTGTGGGAAAGAGCCTTAACCGTCATAGACCATGTGAGCTTAACATGGAATCTAGTGTTACCCACACTGAAAAGGGTTGTCCTACTTGCCTAAGGTAAAACCATGTTTTAATTTGTTAGCTTAGGTGGATCCATTAGCTAAATAACCTACGGAGGCACATAGTTTATGGGATAAGGAGATTGTTACTAGAAACTCGACCTTTCTGACGGAGGAGCTTCCATCTCAAGAGATTGTACCCGACCTTTTTGTTGGAAGAGTTCCCATCTCACATCAATATACATTCGGTGCTAAGCATAAATCTCACAGAGTACTTATTAAGTCATAACTTGTTTCATTAGAATAGCTCATTAGATCATGCGTGAGAATAACCTTTCATCATCCATGTCCACATGTAGATTCAATAGGTGAGAAAGTCTTTCAACCTTAGAATCATCATATTGTGAGAAAACCTTTCACATCATGTCATATTCATGCATAAGTGTGTATATGAGAATAACCTTTCAACAACACGACAACTACATCATAATCATAAGCACTTCACTCTCAAAGTGTTCTTAAAGCATATACATAAATCTCATAATCATGCATAATTCTCATACTTTGCCCTTTTAAGGATCAAAGATCATAATCACTCAACACAACTAGAATTCACTACATTAGACATGGATATAATCATAATTCAAGTAATCAAATCACTACATGCATAATCTCATATACTCATAATATAGGTCATGTGGGTAAAGTCCTTCCATATTAGCTTTTAACCTCAAAGCCCTAGAAATCACATTCATACTACAAGCCTTACTTCACATGGTCATCATAAATGCATAATTCTCAAGACAATCTAACCACATGCTTCATTTTAAAGCAATTTTAATCATATATCATCATATAAACTCAATCTCAACACTACTAATCATGATTCATCATATAAACCTTAATCTACTCAATTTATGTCTACAAGCTTTACTTTTAAGCAACTCATGTCTAGGTGCTCTAATCTCAAGCAATTCATAAAGAAATTCATCAATCTTAGAAGATCACATCTAAGCCCTCAATTTCCCCTGTCATGGCATAAAACCAAACTATATCAATTTCACCCTAGAATCACGGGTTAAACAAGAATACATATATAATCATTATAAAATTATGTAATTCCATCATAAACAATCATAAACAATCATAATCAATCATAATCCACTCTATTGGATCATAACCCATAACATTAGAAGAAACCCTAGTTTGACTTGGGGAATTCTTCTTCTAAATTGGGGAAAACATGGGGGCTTCATGGATGAAAGGGATCCATGAATGAATAAGTCATCATACCTTGATTATAAAGCCTAGCAAGCTTGAAACAATGTAGTCTAGACTTGACCTAACTTGACCCTCTTCTTCTTCTTTCCAGAGAGAGAATATTTGAGAGAGAATTGGGTTTATTTTAGGGATTTAGAAATAATGACTTAATTGGGGTGTTTAAAGGGTTAGAATAGCTTATATAGGTGTACTAAGACCATACAAAATGACCTCATCTCATACTCATTTAAAGGGGAATTTCCCAAAAAGACCCTCACTTGGCAGCCTAGTGCCAGGCACCACGACAGGCTCCACGATTCGTGGTCCTTACCAGTGATCGTGGTCCTACTTGTGGTCTTTGTTCCAGTTTCTAGGTCACTTGGCTTGGCCTCTAAACGTTCAAGGCATGACCACGAGCCTTCCCACGGGTCGTGGTCTTCACCAGTGACCGTGAAATGGCTCGTAGTGATGAACTAACTTTAGGCAGCCCTTAGGGAGCTACTGCACAAGCTCTACGGACCACTCCATGAGTTGTGGTCCACACCACTAGCCGTGGTGGTGGTCGTGAAGATGAGGCAGTTCTTGCCAAGGTTGGGGAGGCCTAGGCCCTTGGCTTGGGCCTTGGCTCTTGCCCTCTAGTCTAGACTTGTTGCACCCACACTTAAACCCTAGGTGGCTTACTAGACTACGGGGTGTTACATGTGTACAAGTCGAAGTCTTACAAGCTTCCAGGTTGTAGTTAACTACATCACATTTTGTCTCTTATTCAGTTGTATTAGTGTTTTGTATATTCGAGAAGAGATATACCAATTAAAATATTTTCATTGTGCTTGGGAACGATATTCAGTGGCAGTGAGGAGGTTAGAGAAAGGTGGGGAACATAGATATAAGGAGTTTGTAAGCGAGATTTAGGGAATTATAAAGGTTAAGTATCCTAATGTTGTGAGGTTAAGATCTTATTATTAGGCTCTTGGTGAGAAACTTATGATTAGTGATTTCATTTCTAATGGCAACTTAGCTACTGCTCTTCACAGTGATTTTGTCATTATAGTAAAACAACTTCAGTTTTGTTTGTTTAGTAGATATTAACTGTTGAAAGAATTATTAGCGCATTCATATTTTAGACATTTGGGGTATATTATATTCTTACCTTTTTAAAGCAAATTTTGTGTTTTATTCAAAATTCAAAAATAAATTACACTTCCTTACACTTCCACGGGAAAAACCCAACCCACACTTAAAATGAAAACAAATGAAAAATACAAAAAATAAAACATGATAAGCACACCCGATAGGCCTATAAATCTAACTAAGGCAGGATTTCCTAACTTAGGTCTCCTCATTTCCTCTTGTCGTTTTCTCCGATCTCCTCATTTACCTTGTCTCTTTCTCCACTTCTTTGCCTAACATATGTTGCCATCGTGGACTAATCCATGTCTCCGCCTTCTTCTGTTGTGGGTTATCAATGTTATGGTGATGTTCGTCAATGATGCTAGTGTGTCAGCTGACAAGAGTAAGTAACATAGTTTTTTTTTTTGCCTTTTTCTTTGCTGCTGACTTCCCTGTTCTTTCCCTGCTGTGTTCTCAGGTTTCATGGGTCGTGCTTGATGGATTTTGTTGTTGGATCTTGTCTGATGGAGGGTGACTTCTTCACTTGGTAAAACCCTCTTGATGTTCCTCAATTTTATTTTCCTCATCTGGTTACTGATTACTGTCCTCTTGTAGGTGGTTTTGTGCATGTGTAGCTCTGCTCCGCCACCTTTTAAGAGTGATTATGGCTTTCTCTAGGTTATCTCGTTCAAACTTGACTCCAGATCCTCCCAATTTGCCGACTCCTTTTTTGCTGGCTGAAGTAGTATAGGCTAGATAGCATTTCACACTTTTTCTGCCTTCAAGGTTTTTGTAATTATGTTGCTGGTGAAAACTTTATGTTGTAGCCTTTCCAGGGCCCTTATCCCTTTGCTGATGATACTCTTAAATATCGACATAGTAATTTGTCACTATTTATAATCCTCCTCCCCTCAATCTCTAAGTTTTTAAACTTTGTGTATGAACAATTTCCTTTGTCAATAGCTCTGTTTGCCAAATGATCTGCTAGTTTGTTTCCTTTCCTCAAAATGTGTTGGATAATGTATTGTTTATCTTGCAAGCATGTCTTAATTTATGTCACCATTTCAGCAATTATCCATGGACTTTTCCACTTATCCTCTAATAATTTGCACATTAGCATTGAGTTAGTCAAAGAATTAAATCCTTTTAAGAAATAAAGTTTTTGATCGGAATACGAATCAATCGAAGGACCCTTTAACTATTTAAGGGGTAACAGAAAGAATCACACTTTTACCACTAAACTATACCCACTACAATCTGATTATTGTATACAAATGCAAATTTTGTCGAACAGGGGAATGATGAATTGATTATGATGTAACTGCTTACAATGCTTACATGCCTCTAGTATAACTTTAGCTTCTGCCATAGTATTTGTAGTACTCTCTATTATTCCTCCTTCTGCATATTTAATATCTCCCTTATCATCTCTCAAACAAAAGGCATAAGAATTGATCCCAGGATTTCCCCTAGAAGCACCATCAGTATTATATTTTAACTAGTCAATGGGTGAAATTCCCAAAGAACCTTCGTAACCTTCATTTTAGGACAATAACTCTCCAATACTATCAACATATCTGGCCAGTTAATAGGCACAACAGTTTAAGTTTCCTTAGTTTTATCAGCATGTACATGTTCCTATTAACATTGTGAATGATTCGTCCCATAGATGTCTTCTTTCCTTCATGTTTCATCCTAGTTCTCTTCCTCCACAGTTCCCACATTATAAAGCTTAGTAAAGCTTATAAAATGGTCTCATATTGCCTCCAACTTATGTCCTCCACCACAACATTATAACTTCTCTCAATTGAATCCCTTCCATGTTTAGACATGCAAAAGAACATAAGTAGGACCAATTCCTGTTAACTAAATCAGATTTTAGGAACACATGAGCTAGTGTCTTCTGTTGTGGACAACACTAACATTTGGGTGGTCCTTCTAGTCCCTCTCTTCTCAATCTATCATCCACATGAATTTTGGATTTCCATACTCTCCACATTATAAAAGCCATTTTAAAAGGCACACCCTTTGACCATATCCACTTATAAATTTTGTTCTCCTCTTCCCTATGTCTGATGTAGTGCCAAAATGATTTAACAGTGAATTCTCCTCTTGTCTCTAACATCCAACAAGGTTTGTCTGTCCTTCCTTCACTACTTGAGGGCTGAATATTCTGCAGAATATGATTTACTAACTCATGCCGGAGTATCTCATTTAACACTTTTGTATCACATTCCCCATGCCTAGTTAGTTCATCAATCGTTTTGTATGTATCATCCTAAGCAAAGTCTTCTCTCGTAATAGTATATAAATCACCCAACCCAGTCTAGTTGTCATGCCAAACTAATGACAATCCTTTCCTTGTGTGCCATAAGATTTGATGCTTAATGAGATCTCTAGCCTATAACATTTTTTTCCATACCTGTGAACCCCCTCCTCCAGTTTTCCACAAAATTGCATGGAAATGGATATTCCGGCAATACTTGTTTCTTATATACTCACTGCATATCGATGGCCTAGTTCTGAAGTTCCACCATAACTTACAAAATAGTACCATTGATAAATCTCACATAAGTTTGAATCCAAGTCCTCCTTCCTTCTAAAGTAGACATAAATTACTCCATTTTGTCCAATGTCTTCCTTTCCCCCCCACACAATTTCTCCAAAAGAATTGTGCGATCATTTTTTTGACTTGATTTAAGACATTAACTGGAGGATTCATAACTGATAGACAGTGAATAGGCGTGCTTTGTAGTACATGTTTGATCAAAATTGCTCTGTCACTAAACGATAGTAGTTTGCCTTTCCATGCTTGAATTTTAGATCCAATCCTTTGAAGCATATGTTGATAATAGGATTGTCGCTTCCTTTTGTTAAAAATGGGGCAACCTAGATAAGTGAAAGGAATTTTTTTCCTCAATATACTTGTTGCGACTTCTACCATTACTGCCTTCCCTCCTGCTATACTGTGGTTCAAATAGATTGTACTTTTCTCTTTGTTTACTTTTTGCCCTCATATATCTTCATATCTCCTCAATGTCTTTGTAACCAGTTGCATTGTTCTCACCTCCTCTTTGCAAAGAATAATCATATCATCGGTGAAAGCCAAATGATTCAATTTGTGGCTTCCTCTGGGCATTCCAAAGCATTTAAATTCCTTCTTCCTCATTACTAAATTTAAAGCTCTTGACATTACTTCAGCTGCAATAATAAATAGCGTAGGTGAGAGTGGGTCCCTCTGTTTAACCCCTCTAGAGGATTTAAAGAAACCCTTTAGTTGCCCATTCAACAAAATCTAATACCAATTGTTACTGATCAGCCTATACACCATATCAATGATTATTTCCCCAAATACAATCTTTCATAGCACATTGGTCTTGAATAGCCATTCCACCCTATCGTATGTCTTCATCATATCCAATTTGATAACTATATTCAGGATTTTACCTCGTTTCCTAATTTCAGAGATAATTTCTTGCACCAGTAGCACATTCTCTGCAATACTTCTACCTTGTACAAAATCTATTTGCTCCATTGATATAATCTCTGGCAGCACTGTTTTAAGTCTTTCATGAATTATTCTTGAAAAGATTTTGTTCACAAAATTACTTAAAGAAAATGGTTGCAGGTTCGAAAAGGTATTAATAACAACTTTCTTAGGAGGTAGCACTAAATTCGTATGGGTGATGAACCTTGGTAGTTCCACCCCTTCCATGAAAGCTCTGACCATTTTATATATATCCTCTCCAATGACTTCCTGTGTATTTTGATAAAAGCCCATGTCATGCCATCTGTTCTATCTGCACTATCTTTATTTAATCCCATTACAACCCTCTTGACTTCCTCCCTTGATGTTAGACCTTGTAATTCTTTATTCTTCTTCTCTGTAATCAAGACTGGTAATTCATTCAGCATCTCAAATTCATCATTTTCTGCCTATTTTGTGAATTGCCTTCTATAGAACTCTATTGTTGCCTCTTCTATGTCTTTTTGGTCTTCAAGCCATTCCTCTTCGTTATTTTGAATTCGATTTACCCTCAATCGACTTCTTCTCCCTTTTACAATAACGTGAAAGAACTTAGTATTCCTTTCCCCTTCTTTAAACCACTGCATTCCCGCTTTCTGCTTCCAAAACTCCTTTTCCCTATGTAATTTCTTCTTCAGTGGAACCTGAGATTTACGAAGGTTTTCCCTATTGGTTTCTGAAGGTACTCTCTCAAATTGTGCTTTTTGCACTTTGATAACTTTCTCCAAAGTGATTATCTCCTGAAAAATGTTACCAAAAGGGTTTTTACTCCACTAAGTTAGTGTTTTATTTACCCGTTTCAATTTATGATGATATAAACTAAAAGGGTCCCCTTCGAAATCTACAGTCCAATGTTGCTTCACTACTTCCATAAAAGATTTTTCCCTTAACCAGAAGTTCAGGAACTTAAACGGTTTCACCACATTTTCATTGGTGGTATGGAAATTAATTAACAAGGGTGTATGATCTGATCCACTTCTCACCAGATGCTCCACTTCTAACACTACGAAGATATTTTGCATACCGTCATTGCATAATATTCTATCATGCCTTTTGAAAATACAATCTTCATCCGTTCAACCATTCCACCACGTGTATTTGCTACCCTTAAACTTTTGATCCTCCAGGTTGCACACATTGATGCAATGATTAAACTCTTCAACTTCCCTTTCTACCACTGGACGTCCTCCTAATTTTTATTTAACATTGCTAATCACATTAAAGTCTCCTCCGACTAGCCAGGGAAGACTAGTACTACTGGCTATTCTTTCCAAGGATTCCCATAACTGAAGCTTTTCACCTTGAGTGCATTTAGCATACACTAATGAAATTACCATCTCAATACCCCTTCCTTGATTAAGTAATATGAGAGTTAGCATTTGATCTTCGTCTCTTACTATCGTGTACTTCACAACCTCATCTATGAAATCCCAAATTTTACCATTCACATTCGCTATTGCTTGCGGCATCCCCAACTTTCTTCTATAATCATCTAGCTCATGTTTCTCCTCAAATGGTTCCACCATTCCAACAAAATAAAAGTGACATCTTTTATTCAGATTTATCAGTCTAGTAAACGCTTTTTGGGTGTTTACTGACTTTATATTCCATATTAAGGCTCTCAGTGATACTTTGTATTCTTGATGATCGTTCTCTTTGACCTTGACGAGGCTTGTGTTGCTTGTAATTCTCCCCCTCATTGCTTCTTCGATTTAGTATATGACTTCTTCAGTTTACCTTTTTGTTTAAGGGACAGGTCCCCTTCCATGGCCACCTTATCAATGTTTTGTATCAAATCTTATTTTCCCCTACTTACAATCGACTGATCTTGGTTGTCTTCTTCATTATCTTTCTGGATCGCCAAGGGTAGAACTTCATCATTTCTATCTTCATAGATAACTAATGCTCTCTCTTTCTATACATCTCATCTCTTTTCTATTGTTTCATCTGTTTCTAACCCTGTGTTTTCCATTTTTTTTGTATTCCCCTAACTTCATGTTGAATTATTTCCTCTTTTCCTGTTTCCATCTCCTTTGCTACCTCCCCATGATTATTAAGATTAGCTTCAGGTATTTACCCACTCTTTTTTTGTTTCCTCCTTCTCCTTGATTGCTTCATTCGCAGTCGCCCTTTCTTTTTCTCCTTCTAATGCTGCAAAGGGATTAACATCTTGCACATCATTCTTTCCCTCAATATGCCCATACACATCTCATCTCTTTTCTATTGTTTCATCCGTTTCTAACCTTGTGTTTTCCATTTTTTCTTGTATTCCCCTAACTTCATGTTGAATTATTTCCTCTTTTCTTGTTTCCATCTCCTTTGCTACCTCCCCATGATTATTAAGATTAGCTTCAGGTATTTACCCACTCTTTTTTTGTTTCCTCCTTCTCCTTGATTACTTCATTCGCAGTCGCCCTTTCTTCTTCTCCTTCTAATGCTGAAAAGGGATTAACATCTTGCACGTCATTCTTTCCCTCAATATGCCCATACTTATCCCTTCTATATTTGTTTGTTCTCCTTACCATTCATTCCTGCTTATTTTGTTTAAATCCTATAATTCTTCCATTCATCAGTACCCTCTTATATTCTCTCTGCGTATCCATTGTAACATCATCCCCTTCCTCCTTCTTATTCTTTTGCTCTTTACTTTGAGTTTCATATAATTCTAGATGTAGAGCCCAACATGTATGCCTATCATGTCCTTGTAAGCAACATTCCTTACAATACTTGGGAATATCGTCATACTATACTTTAATTTATTTATATTTTATGTCCCCCGTATCATCATCTTCCTCTATGATTCTCACCCTTTGTGGTAATTTGGCCGTCAGATCAACTTCAATTTTGACCTAAGAACAACTAGGTCTCGTTTGATTTATTGTTTCCATATCCACCATTAGTTGTTTACCCACCGCTGTAGCTATAGAAAAAAAATGACATTTTTTGCAAAGAAATTTGGGGACAAATCTGGGAAAGATATCCATGCCACCCCTATTGTGGTTTCTACTTTCGGCTCAAACCATGGATTCCATTTAAAAGTCCTTATCTACCAATAATTCTCTCTTGCCTTCATATAAAAGGCTGTTGTGGACAGAAGATGAACATAGTCCTCCAAAGTTGAAAATCTGATCAATATATGTCTTGTGTCCAATACTCTTATCGTGCACTCACTCTTATTTCCACATTGTCCCAGTATTGTTCGCCTCAACTCCATGATGTCCGGTTTGCCATAAGAAAATTTCCCAATAATAGCATATTGTAAATTTTCTTGTATGATCAGAGCTTTGACTTCCGAATCCTTCCACGTGATGTTCAATTTTCCATGTAGCATCACCACTGGTTTGGGGGAAACAACATGTTATGTAAGGTTAATGTTTTTTGGTTTAAGCATATGAGCATATTGTATCGCATTCAGTCCTCTAGGCTTAGGTTGGTGTGGATTTGGGTTTGGATTGGTTTGCATAGGTAAGGTTGGGAATTCCTCCGGTGGTTGATCCCACCGGTGGTGGCTATGACCATGGAGACCGTCGAGTTGTTAGGGTTTTTAGGTCTTAGGTTTTTGGTAGAGAGATTTTTCACCTAACATTATATATATATATATATTTATATATATTCTTACCATAAGTAACATGATACACTGATGGATGTTTTGTAGTTTCCAAATTAATGAGTGCAAAGTGTAATTCTTTTGCCCCACTAATCAAAGATAAAAGGACTATGTAACTCGAACCTTTTCCCATTTTAATTTACTGGATTGGTATTATATTTATTGATCACTCTTTTGAGGAGTGGAAATACAGTACATGACTTTTGGTATTATGTTAGTTAGGAGTTTGGGATGTTGTAGTATTTATTCACTAATATAACTGTTTAATATATGCTTGATGACAAAATAATGACTATTAGTTGTTGTGTGTTCCTTGATGATTTTGAATAGCAATTATTCACATGCCATCTAGTGATAATTTTATCTTGAATGTGTCTCATGTGCTTGCAATCTTTGAGTTAAAGATGATTGTTTGTGACTTAATACTACACTTAGGATTTAAGTATGATTGTATCAACTCATAGTAGTCTTTTATAATGTATCATAGATGAAAAGTTATTTGCACAAAGAGTAAATCAAGAACCTAACATTTTCTATCCATTTCAATGGATAGTTAAAGTACATCATAGTATATTAACATAATGATCCAGCTAAAGTTAATGTGCATACTTTAACATTTACTGCAAATATAATAATTAAATATTGACATTATATGGAAACTGAAAGTGTTAGTGTAAATGTGAATTTAGTTTTAACAAGTATTTTGGTTTAAATTGAACGACAATATTAAAAAGTCAGAAAACTGAAAAGTCAGAAGGTAATAGTGATAAAAGGAGAGGAGTTTAGACTCAAAACTCAAAAGCAGAACTGAAGAAGAAGAAGAAGAGAAGTAGTGAAGATGTCTCCTCAGTTCTTCAAGATCATCTTATCTCCACATGTCTCTGAATTAGTAAAGTTCATATGCAATGCTTTTTTCCCTTTCTACTTTTGGTTTCTTTGAAATAGATACACTTTAATTTCAAAGCTTGACTACAATTTTCATTTGTTTTCTTCTCGTACAGTATCTCCCAGATGAATTTGTAATCAAATATGGGGCTGATCTGCGAGATGTTGTGTTCCTTAAGGTCCCCACTGGCGCAATATGGAAAGTAAAATTGCAAAACTCTAATGGCACCAAATGGCTCAAAGAGGGACGAAACCAGTTGAAGAAACACTATTCAATTGCTTCTCGTTACCTTTTACTCGTTCAATATAATGAAAACTCTCATTTCTCTGTCTTCATATTTGATTTAAGTGATGACGAGATCAAATAACTTTCTCCACCAAATGAACATATAGTGGGCAATAAAGGAATTTGGTTTTAATATTTGTTCCTTTCTCCTTGTCCTTGATGTTATTGGTTCAGTAAAATGACAACATTTCTTTCGTTAGATGGATGATATTCTTTATTTGTTCTCCTTCCTTTTGGCATGGCACTGCAATGAAGTACTAGTAGTGGATCCCTCAACATCTAAGGTGATAACCACTAATCGACATAATGAAAAAGATAACTGCTACCATTTTGGATGCATTACATCACAAGTACCCACTGCGAAGTATGCAACATAAAGAGGTGAAGCTTGAACAAAAGAAAGCAGGAGGGAATATGCATAAAAACACTGAAAAATAAAGTACTAGCTGATTCTCCATATTATAAAAAGACAAAACCCTGGTATTCCAGCATCCTCTACAATCAGGGTGAAGCTTGAGAAACAAGACAATTTGTTTCATGAAAAACGGAAGGATTCTAATAATGTGAAGCTCGGCACATCTTATAAAGGAAAATGTACGACATTCCATTTTGATGGTTAATCTCATCTATATGATACTTGTTTAGTAACATGAGACTTTTACTTTGTTGTTGAATTATAAGAAATTCTTTGGTCTTCTCTTTCTCTAAGATTTCACAGCCTCTTACAAGAAAAAGATGTTACCCTCAGAGAAGCACAATTGGGATATATACTTCAAACCACACTTTACTATTACTATGTAGCCTGCTTATGTTTCCAAAAACTTCCAATTGGTAAGTTGTCAAGTCAAGATATGTTGTATTTCATGACATGTCACTATTACCTTTCGACTTTAACAAGCCTTTTGGTTTAAATTGAACGACATTAGGGTGAGGTGTTTGGGATTAGGACTTGTCTCCACTAGAGCTTTTCAACAAGCAAGACCTCAATTTAGTGGTATGAATGCTTCGAGTGTTTCATGTTCATCCAATTGCCAAGAGAACTAAAATAAATTGTTGAATGCTCACAATCAAAGCCAAATACACTACAAAGAAATAGTGAATAATCACAATCAAATTATAGTTGCTTCCAAGTCATATATAATAATGAAAGAAGGGACGTTACCAAAACAATTTGTGGGGTTATTCGTTTCTCCACCTATAATGATAAATATAACATTTACATTCTATCTTCTTGAATGATCTTGTTTGTATATCAGATGTACTAGTTTAGTTGCAGCCATTTTCTTTGCACCCACAATCTGTCAATGTCTATTTCATTAGAACTAAGTAAACAATTCTTAAAATTCAATATGCCTCAATGCCATAATTTGTGGTTGCACCTAGATTTCAATATTTCTTGACAAATGATAGAGGGAAAATATTGAATAACTACTGCATGAACTTTGTTTTTGATAGTTCTAAGCCACCAAGTCATTAGAGTATTTCTGATGTTGAACTGTCAAATAGTGATACCACAAAATGTTGAGAAAAAAATTCCAAATAAACTTAGAAAGATCTCCATGTCTAAATAGGTGATCAATGTTTTACAAGTGACCATTCTTAGAACATATACATCTGGATGGTCCATGAATTTTGTGTTTTTCAAGGGCCACATCAGTAGGCAGTCTCATCCTAAGTAACCTTAACATGAAGAAAGAAACTTTGTAAGGCAATTTGTTATGCCATATATAGGCATCAGTGAAAAGTTGTTTCTAGTAATTCTCAATACTTGCCAAGCTGATTTTGTAGTGAACTGACCGTTAGGAGTCCATACATGGAAGTCTTCACTACACTTGTGGATAATGATATCTTTGATCTGGTGAACCGAATGGTTGGAGAGAATATTGTGAAGCTAGGTTAAATTTTATTCTTTATCCAGAGTAAAGTCGGAGACTTTGACCTTCTTAGATCTGCAAGCCACAGGGAGATATTTTCAGTTCACTCTGTCGAAAGATATTTTCAGGGATAAAAGTCTCCAAACCATGTCAATCCATTGTTCATTGAAATAGAATTTCTTCAAGGCATGACATAGAATTTTTTGGTCCATTTTGTTAAAAGTTTTTGCCATATCTAGTTTAATTATTACATTACCATTAGTGTTGGCCTTCTTAATATTATGGACCATTTATTGATTTAGAAGGATATTATCAAAAATATATATTCCTTTAAAAAATCCAACTTGATTGGGGGAAACATTCTTGTGGATAACCTTGAACAATATACTATTAAGTAATTTAGAGATGATCTTACAATTGAAATTACTAAGACTTATTGATCTTATCTCAGTGAATCTTTGATGGTTGCTAGTTTTTGCAATCAAAATGAGACATGAATGAGTGAATGACTTGGATAGATGAGCCTCGTTAAAGAATTCACAAATCATATGGTAGAGATCAATAGAGATGATATCCCAACAATGATAAACAAATCTCCCAAAGAGTCCATAAGGGCCTGGTGCACTATTAACATTGAGGGAGAAAACTGCATCCTTAACTTCATTCATAGAGGGATGTTAATCTAATAAAATATTATCCTCCTCAAAGATGACCCTTGGCAAGCAATTTAGGATAGTACAGTCTCTTTGAAGCTTAGGATAAGAGAATTGATGTTTAAATTTTTTTTAGTCTCAGAGGCTATATTTGTATTTCCTTCGACCCAACTGTTGTCCTTTTTTTCATCTATCTGCTTCTTTTAGTATTGATAATGGAGTGAAAAATTTTAGTATTATCATCTGCTTCCTAAAACTATTTCATCCAAGCTTTCTATCTCTAATAAGCTTCTTCTCTCTTAGTGTGAAGAAATTAGTTGATCATTGATATTATTCAATTGCATCCTATTGATATCACTATTGTCTTGACACCTGTCCTCAACTTCAATAATTTTTCCTTCCAACTCTTTTATTTTTTAAAAAATGTTCCCAACATTATTTTTGGACCACCAAGAGAGCTGTTTGCAAGTGTTTTTTAGCATCATAAGAAATTTTAACATAGAGAATCCCTCAGTATCAATGTTTCAAGCTTGTCTTACAGTGTCAAGAAAACTAGCTTCAGTAATCCAAAAATTCAAAGTATTTCTTGGGAATATGTTGAGTGTTATCAATAATGATAGAAAAAGGGGAATGGTCAGAGCCTGTCCTAATAAAGTGAGTAACGATAGTGTTGGTGAACTTTTGAGACCACTCATAATTAATAAGGACTCTAACTAGTCTCTCCCAAATTCTATGCCTTGAGTCCCCTCCATTACACCATGAAAATATTGATCCAATATAACCAAGGTCAATAAAGGAACAATAATACAATTGATAAGAGCATATTATCAGGTATTTTCTGAGCATTATTTTATCCCTTTTTTTTCGCTTTCATCTAGTATATAGTTGAAAGCCCCACTAACCAGCCAAATAATATTGATGTCATTAGCCATGTGCCTAAGATCATCCCATAGAACTTTTCTCAACTACTTTTTATATTTTACATAGACTGCAATGATTATAATGTTATCCCCCTGAATATTGATGTTGCAAGTAACTTGTTGTTCAATGTTTTGAATAATTGTGCAATCATATTGTTGATCACAAAAAATCAAGTTTTTTTATTGCCATTGGAATGAGCATACTGATAGCCCATCCACCTTTTAAATATGCCAATTTTGAATCTTCTGCAAAATGGATCCATTAGAGACATAAAGATAATATTATGTCTTCTTTTAAGTTGCTGGAAAAGGTGAAGGGTGGGGTTCGCTGACTTGTTGGAGTATTATTGGTAGTGTCAGACATTGCCAAGGTCGTTATTTGTCAAAAATTTCTAACTGAAAGAATTGAGAGAAAAGAAAGTTAGAGAGAAGTAAAGAGAAGTCTACAAAATGCAAGTATATTCTTGTATTTCAGATCTTGGTCTTTTTCAATACCCAATTTTTGGTCATCAAGTATGCTACATTTATCCATGTTTTGAGTTTGGACGAAATCACTTATTGTGTATTTTCCTTTGCAGACATGTGATGCTAGTGACAACAGTCATAGTGACAATCGTTGAAGTTCCATGAACCGTTACAGATCATTTCTTGAGTTAGGATGCTAGCGAATATTTTTCATCAATAAAAACAAAATTAGCGAATGACAGTTATTGTAGTGATTTGAAGTTCCTTGTTGTCACGCCCCGAAGCTACCCCAGGATGCGGACACGGGACATAGGATCACGAGTGATCCAAAGTTAACCATGCTGGCATGTCATAAGTATACTTAAAGATAAATTGAAACAAGACACACTATGCAGAAGCTTAATCATAATAAAACTGAAATGATGGGGAATACCCATATACTATGTCTGAATATATGAAATCTGAGAGTTTGAATACAAATGAAAATTCAAACTCTAAGACTAAAGCTGAAACAATCTATGTCTGAATTAAAGCCTCTATTGACTAGAAATGTTGGGACATGCCCCATCTAGATCTAGCAAAAATGAAACTAAAACTAAAAGAAAGAAAGATAATCATGTCACTAGTCCTCGAAGAATGAGGACTAACCATTAATGCTGCTGAACTGAAGATCGAGAACCGATCTATGCGGGATCTGACTGCTGAGGACCTGAACCTACATCACGAGAAGATGTAGCGCAGAGTATGCGCCAGTACTTGAATGGTACTGAGCATACAAGATAGAATAAAGCTGAATAATAACATAACTGAAAAGGCAAATAAGCAATAATATAATCTGAACATGATAAGGATACTGGAAATACTAAACAAGGCTAAACTGAATGCAATGACCAAGTTTATAACATGCTGAGACTGAATACTAAACTATACTAATAACATGGTCAATACAATATAATCTAACTGAAATGTAAGGGGGCTACTAATATCCGACATAAAACCACATGAGATAAATGTGGAGTCTGATGTATACGCCCCATCGAGAGGGCCCAATATACCCTGCTAGAGGTATAGAGGCATGTTGGCGTGATCACTAAAATGATGCCCGCAGAAGGGACTTACAACCTAATGGGCACGTAGTTCTGGGACTTGAGGGTGACTGACCCTAGTCTACTCGGTATTAAGCTTCTCCCAATTGATTAAGTAGTTAACACTTTATGACTGAAATACTGTAATACTGGATAGCTCAAAATACTGACATGCAAACTGAGAATGCAACATTAATATGCTGATAATAATGCATTCGAAAACTGAGGCATGCTTATATATATATATATCTGAATTAACTGACCTAGCATGTGTAATTCATGAACTAAAAGAATTACATAGCTAGGGTTCTGAGTTTATGCATGAATCTGGGCAAAACGATACTACATATAATTGACTCTGATAGCGAAGCACACCATCTCCCTCTTGGGAGAAAACCTCAACTCTCTGTTGATGGACTGCACCCTTTAGTTGGAGCAATATAGGATCACTATCTTGCCTTTTCTTTACCTCTGCTACCAATGAAGATTCTGACCCATTCAGAACTATTACACCACCATCTGATATGCTCATAAGACGAACTCCTAAGAGAGCAAGTATGTGAACATCCTTTGTTAGCTCTTTTCGTTCTTCACAAACAACACTGGTGCACCCCATGGGTAAATACTAGGTCTGATGAAGCCCTTATCTAGAAGGTCTTTCAACTGCTCTTTCAATTCCTTGAGCTCTATTGGAGCCATTATGTAAGGTGGAATAGATATAGGTTGGGTATCTGAAAGGAGATCAATTCCAAAGTTGATTTCCCTTTCGGGAGGAACTCCGGGAAGATCTTCTGGGAACTCATTAACTACACGAATTGACTCAAGAGTTGGGATTTCAGAGTTAGAATTCTTAACCCGAACTAGATGATAGAGATACCCCTTAGAAATCATCTTTTTGGCCTTAAGGTAAGAAATGAATAGACCTATAGGCGTTAAGCTACTACCCTTCAATTCTAAGATTGGTTCGTTTGGAAACTGAAAACGAATAATCCTAGTTCTACAATCGACTGAGGCATAACAGGAATGTAACCAATCCATGCCTAGAATGATATCGAAGTCTACCATTTCTAACTTTACAAGATCTGCTGAGGCGACTTTTTGGGAGACTGTGACAGGGCAATTTCTGTATACCCGTCTAGCTATAACTGGGTCACCGGCTGGAGTAGAGACTGAGAAGGGTTTTGATAGATTTTCTGGACTAACATCAAACTTGACTACTATATAAAGAGTTACAAGGGAAAGAGTAGCCCCTGGATCTAACAAAGCATAAGCATCGAGATTAAAGACCCGTAACGTACCAGTGACTATATCAGGAGAATCTTCCTAATCCTGGCGAGCCTGGAGAGCATACAACCTGTTTTGGTGCTGACCGCCACCTGTACCGGATGAGTTACCCTGCTGAGTCGAGAGACCTGCTGGTGCTGCTGAAGTTGTGGACTGAGATCTACCATTGTTACCTCCTTGACCCTGCTTAGAAGGATAATCTTTCAACCTGTGACCAGACTGACCACATCCAAAACATCAACCATTTCCTGCAAGACACTCACTCGGAAGGTTCTTACCACACTTTGGACAAGTTGGGTAGGTTCTGGTGCCTAAAAGACTACCTTGAGACTTAGAGCCTGATGCCCTACCTTTCTAATTATTTCAGAACTTGGAGGATGGAACACTAGCTGATGAAGGTGCTGGAGCTGAAGACTTATGCTGAAACTGCGAGTGATTACCACCACCCGATTTCTATTGAGAATAGTCATAGTTGCCTGTCCTAGCCTTCTTATTCTCCTTGGCATGTTCCCTAAGCTTATCACCCTCAACCTGCTGAGCATGGGTCATGAGCCTAGATATGTTCATATCTTCCAGCAACATAACATTTCTACACTCTATTTTTATAAGATCGGATACCCCATACATGAACTTGTTCATTTGAGCCCTAGAATCGGCCACCATGTGAGGAGTATACCTGGAGAGTTGGGTGAACTTGAGTCTATACTTTTGGACCGTCATAGAACCCTGCCTCAAATTTATAAACTCCTGAGCTTTTGCCTCCCTCAACTCTCTTGGGAAGAACCTGTCCAGAATGGTCTCACTAAAGCATTCCCAACTGATAGGAGTTGTATTTGTACCCCTGTAGTCCTTCCACTACGTATACCAGATATGAGCTACATCCTTGAGTTGATAAGATGCCAACTCAACTCGATCATTCCCTATTACCTGCATTACTCCAAAGATCTTTTTGACCTCATCAATGAAGTTTTGGGGATCCTCACCAGTCTGCGATCCTAAGAACTCAGGCGGATTCGTCTTAACAAAATCACGAACTCTAGTTGCAGCTAACCCAACATTAGCATTTGTCAGAACTGGAACCTGATGATTGTTCTAGGTCACACTTTGAGCCAACAACTGGATAGCGTTCCTGAATTTTACGTTCGAAACTTCCTAATCTGGGACTGGAGGAGTTGCGTTAGCATTGCGTGCATTCACACCCCTTTCATAAGCTCTACGAGGAGGCATGATTTGAAACGCAAAATGATGAGTCAGAACGAGGAATTAGATCATACCTTATGCAAGATAAGAGTAACAAATAGAGTGAAGTTCTTCCTAAAATACTTCGTAACCTCCCTCTCATTAGATGTGGTACATTTCACACCCATGAAAAAGACTTTACTTAGTGAGACTTTTCATACATCCTAGGACACTTAAACCTAGTGCTCTGATACCAAGTTTGTCACGCCCCGAAGCTACCCCCAGGATGCGGACACGGGACCTAGGATCACGAGTGACCCCAAGCTAACCCTGCTGGCATATCATAAGCATACTTAAAGATAAACTGAAACAAGACACACTATGCAGAAGCTTAATCATAATAAAACTGAAATGATGGGGAATACCCATATACTAAGTCTGAATATATGAAAACTGAGAGTTTGAATACAAATGAAAAGTCAAACTCTAAGATTAAAGCTGAAACTAACTATGTCTGAATTAAAGCCTCTACTGACTAGACATGCTGGGACATGCCCCAGCTAGATCTAGAAAAACTAAAACTAAAACTAAAAGCAAGAAAGATAATCATGTCACAACCTATGGGGCACGCAGTTCTGGGACTTAAGGGTGACTGACCCTAGTCCACTCGGTATTAAGCTTCTCCCAATTGATTAACTAGTTAACACTTTATGACTGAAATGTTGTAATAATGGATAGCTCAAAATACTGACATGCAAACTGAGAACGCAACATTAATATGTTGATAATAATGCATTCGAAAACTGAGGCATGTTTATATATATATAACTGAATTAACTGACCTAGCATGTGTAATTCATGAACTAAAAGAACTACATAGCTAGGGTTATGAGTTTATGCATGAATCTGGGAAGAACGATACTACAATATGATGATATGATTTGGAATCATTCTAACAGCTAAAACCCAACAATTCTAACATTCAAGAAATCCTAGGTCTAGATAATGTTAAGGGAATCAATATTCTGACTGAAATCTAGGGACCTAATGGGTAAAAGGAACCTACTAGTGAAATCCCACATACTTGGTGACAAATTCCACGGAGAAATCTTTCGATTTCAGGGTTGGAACCTTGTTGCGTTCTTGAACTAGGGTTCTTGACCTCTTTCGCTCTAATTTTTCTGAGTTTTGAAGAATGATCTGACTTAGGTAAGTTCTAGTTATGTTTCTAGGCTAAAACTGACCAAAACCACGTAATTTAGGGGTTAAACAACGTAGTTTAGGGGTCCAACGCATAAGGAAAAGACCAAAAGACCCCTGACTTAACTGATGTCGGGGTCACTGACAGACGGGACCGACGGACCGTTAATTGACTGACGGTTCGTGCTGGTCAACCGTCAATCGTTGACTGGGGCTGGAATCAGAAGGTCTGACCTACGGCCCTGGACCATAGACTGTGGTCTGACCTACGGTCCATAGGTCCTGGCGTGGATCAGGACTTAGATTATTTTTTCTGGGTCTTTCTGGGGAGGGTTACAGATGGTGATCCACGGACCACTAGAACAGATCGTGGGTCGCCCTACGGTCCGTGGGTGGCAACTGTGGGTTGCACCTGCAACTTTTGAAAATCTGCATTTTGGTAGTTCTAGCATACGAGGTGTTACACTTGTAATCGTAATGGTTGAAGTGAATGATATGTTTCAATTTAGTTTGTAAAACTAATAGTACACTTTATGAAAAAAAAAATTGTTGAAATATTTTGTTATTTCTTAATACTAATAAGCCCTTTTAGGTTTGACTACGATGTACATTTTAATTAGTCATTAATATTTAAAATAGTATTTTTCTAGCAAAATGCTGTAAAAAGTCACATGTTCATAAATTGATGGGGTTAAAACTCTCGTTAATTTTGATGTAATATTCATGATTTGTGGGGGTTTTGACTCCCAAAGTTCACAAATTGTTGGGATTTTGACTCCTAGAATTTGAAGTATAGTTTTATTGATATCAATTTGTGGAGTTCAAAAATCCCACTGATAAACCTCCATTAATGGTAACAACGGTTGGTCAAAAAACTCCGTTATTTAATTATGTCACACCTAGTTGTAGGGGTTTTGCAATTGCCGCAATACTAAGAGGGTGTTTAGATTGGATTAAAAGTTGGTCAAACTTACTTTTAAGTTAGTTTTTCACTTCTGGAAGTGTTTGTTACATATAAGGGATTTGCTGTTGCGTTACTAAACTTTCATAAGGACCTATTACCTCCCTAGACTATTTAATACCGTATTTTTTACCCCCTGAACTATTTAATAGTGTATTTTAAAGGTATATAT
>JAJOOR010035020.1:0-20073 GCA_036250505.1 Solanum acaule | reverse complement strand
AAAATGGCCAAATTACCCCCCCCCCCCAGCCTATTACCGAATTTCCAACTACACATCTATCCTTCGCGGGAGTCCTATTACCCCCTGAACTACTTTAAAATAGAATAAATAACCCTTTAAGTGCTGAGTTGGCATAAAAAGTGCATTTCACTCTTTTTGAGAGAGTTAGTTGCCTATTTTTTTTAATTTCCATTTTTTCTGATTTTCTTTTTTCTTTCTCTTTCTTTCTTCTTATTTATCTATACAACTATACCTTTTTCACCATTATCATTATTGAAGCTTTTTCAATGGATGTTTGGTATAAAAATTATCAACAACTAATGCATTTTCTGTATAAATAATTTTTCAATAGACTTATTTAGAACATATCTAACAAATTAAATTTATTTTTTTAAAAAACATATCCATTAATTAATTTTTTTTAAATTCATGGACTCATGAGTAACAAAATCAAAGTGAAGTAATATTTGTATATTTATAAATATTTTTCAAACTTATTAAAATGAACTAAAACAAATCAATTTCTTCTACATTTTTATAGAAGGATCCTACATGTTCTCTTAAACCCATGAAGAATCAAAATCAAAAACTCAAAATATAAATTAATCATGAAAATTTTAGAGGGAGAAAGAATAAAGAATGGAGAAGAGAGAGAGGTTTCTCAAATTGGTGTCACAAATTGGTCTTCTCATCCGCGATGATTTTGAGCTGTCAAGGGAATCTTCAGGGGTTGAATCTGATCTCGAATGTTCATGACCCATTTAATGTGTATCTGAAATTGTTTAAGGAAGAAGATCAAACGAAATGTAAAAAAATATGGAAAAATTGTTGAATTGGTTGAATGAAAGATTTGATTAGGACCACTATCTTCTAGGCTCTAGAGATTTGGAGTAGATTTAAAGATGACTAGAATATTCATTTTTATAAATTTTTAGAAATATAGAAATTTATTGAGGTAAAAAATGGTGTTGAAGAAATGATTGGGGAAAAAAAGAAGAGGAAGGAGAACTTTTTTTTAAATTTTTTATAAATGATGAAATACACATGTCAAGTGCGTGTATTTCACCACAGGACACATGCCTGGCAACTTTTTTTAAAATTTTTTATTAAATGTGATCATTATTTTGGATTTCTAAAAATTAAATTAATTTTTGTTACGAAGAGTGTTTTCCTTTTTAGCATTTTGATGGTTCTTACATGATCCTATTTTTCCTCTCAAGGATATAATTAACTTTATTCTTGTTTCTTGTCATTAAACAAACCTCGACAAGACTATTGATCATTAAAGAAATTTCTTAGTCATGTTTTAATCATTAATAAGGCTATGAAATGTTGATATACCAATAGCTTAGACTTTTCTTAATAAAGAATATGAAAGTCTAAAAGAATATTTCAATCTTATACAACTGAACTATTAAGTAATAACAAATATTTCCAGCAAAATGAAAATGAAAAGAAAAATTTAATTCTCTTTTTATCTAAATAATAAGTGCTCCCTACACTAATAAGATCAACCCTTTAACTAACTAAACGAAATTTCAATAGCCATTAATTTTGAAGAAAAGACTTAGTTGCTGCCGAGAAAGAAATACGTAATAGTTGTGAATTTGCAAGCTGATTCCTTGAGAATACTGACGAGCACAAACACACTATAAGTTTAGCGCTTCACTAGTCAAAGATCGTATAGTATAAAGATCGTCTCCACAAGGATTGGTACAAATAATAATTCAATCAAATCCTGCTAACTATTATTCAGGTGATCAAAAGAAAAGAGTTGGTGGTGGTTATGAACCACTATTATAGACTAAATATAATTAAAAACAATTGGTAACTATGAAGTTTAATATCAATAATAAAAGAGAGGGTAGAAGACGAAACAAGTGCATAGTGATAGTTGGGTTGACCACATTCATTTATCACATCTAAAGTTCTAACGATTCTCTCAAATTCGATAGCTTATTAGAGTATCCTTAAGCTTTAGATTTCTCTTCCGAGTAAATCTTTAGTTAAAGAATATACCCCGGTGATACTAATATGCAAAAACATGTTAATGATTGTTCTTAAGGAAGTAACATCCTTCGAAGCTCCTTCAATTACTTTAGAGAAAATATATTGATTCAATCCAACAAAACTATTCAACAATATTCACCAAGATATTCCTCTTTCGATTAAATAAATTTAATTCAAATTTCCATAACAAGTTCAAGCATAAGAATGAAAATCAAAATCCCAACAGATTCATCAATACAACATGTTTGTCAAATACCTCTTAAAAATCTACTCCATGGAATATAAACGTTTACTAAGAACAAAGATGAAAAAGAAGACATAGCAATCAAACTTTGAATCCCAACTTCCGTTTTGGATTCAAGTTGTGTACCACGTGTTCCCTTTTCTCTCTTCGTAACCTAGCGTCTTTTTTGCTCCCCTTTTTCGATTAAAACATCCCCCTGGGGAAAGCTCCAACATCATACATCATAGGGTTTCCCACAAAAAAATACCCTTCCTTTAATGAAGTCACGCCTACATGCTGTGTGGGCGCGCCTTTGGGAGCCCAAGCGCGCGACCGGCGCGCGGAGAGGCATCAATTTCTTTAATGTTTCCGCGTGGGCACGTAGCTAGGCACTTGAACGCGCGACCACTGCGCGGGTGGGCAATGGCTCAGCAGATGCACATTTTTGTTCTCTTTTCTTTCTTTAGCATTCTTATTGGCCTTTCTCACTAATCATGTTCAACACTTGAATTCGCACACCTACACATATGAAACATAGACAATTAATTACAAAGTTCACATTCAAAACTTGTGTAAACTCATCTCATTTAGTTACCCATAAAATACTTGTTAACATATGTTTGTGTAGATAATGGTGATGTAGTAACGAAGAGGAAGACAGAGGTCTGTTAAGTGTGTTTCTTGTCTGAAAAGGCTTTCGGAAGATTAGTCATATATATATATTTTTATTCCTTATAATTATTTTTTAGTTTGTTTGATAAAGTAGGACACATTAGTTTGTTAGATAAAGTAGGCCACGTTTCATAGTTGGTCAGTCACGTTCTCCATTATCTTTTCACAGTTTGTTATTCATGTATTCTGTGAGTTGTATATATACACATCTATACAATGATCATGTAAAAACAAGAGAATTTTATCTCAATCAATTTTTGCTATTTTTTCATGGTATCCGAGAAGGTTTAGAATCTGACTAAAATCCTTGTTTCATTTTCTCTTTTCTTCATCTTCTCTACAATGGCACCCACGTCTTCTACTTCCGATCCAATTATTGAAAGCACTCAAAGTACTCTTTCTGCTGGAAATAATGTCATCGATGCAACTCATCTCTACTATATTCATCCCTATGATTATCCTAGGATGATTCTTGTTTCCATAGTGTTTGATAGGAAAAGCCATGGTTGATGGAGAAGGGTTGTTATAATTGTGCTCTCTGCCAAAAACAAACCTGGGTTCATTGATGGTTCACTGGCGATTCCAATTGCAGATTTTGCTTTTCAAAAGGCATGGTCATGCTGCAATGACATGGTTCTCTCGTGGCTTCTCAACTTCTTATTTAAGAAATAGCTGAATCAGTGCTTTACTCTCAAAGTGTCAAAGAACTCTGGAGCGACCTAGAAAATAGATTTGGTCAGACGAATGGTGAAAAATTGTTCCAGTTACAAAAGGAACTGAATGTTGTGGTGCAATGTAACTCTAGTATATTTGACTATTTCACTAAAATGAAGAGTCTATGGGATGAACTAGATGTGTTAAACACTTTTTGCTGTTTGTGTTTGTGTGTGCGATTGTGGTACTAAGGCAAAAGTTTTGAAATTCCATCAAGATGGAAGGTTGTTACAATTCCTTACGAGGCTGAATGAGTCCTTTATTGGTGTTAGGAGAAATATTTTTTTGTCATCCCATTTACCCTCTATTGGATAGCCTTATTCCTTAGTTATCCAAGATGAAATGCAATGAGAAATCAATAATTCTCATGTCTATCCAGAGGGCTCTGCATCTTTTATATTCTAGTTTCAAACCACCAAAGGGATCTGTTTGTATCAAAGAAGAATTCAAGCACATGTGCCTACTGTAAAAAGCCAGGTCATAGCATTGACAAATGCTACATGGTTCATGAATTTTCTCCAGATTTCAAGTTCACAAAGGAAAGGAGATTCCAAACCTTGGCCGACAATGCTTACCACGCTGTAGAGGAGGTTGATCAAGGGGGAAGTGGGTTCTCAAATGGAAAAACACTAACTCAGGAGAACATAGGAGAATTTTTGCAATTACTTCGATAATTAAAATTGGGATAGCAAAGTGATAACAATGCCAAAGCTACCACGAGTGCCAATTGTGCTGGTATGAAAAGGTTTTTCGATTCTTATGCATATTTGGTTAAAATAGACACCAAATCTTGGATATTGGACAGTGGTGTATCTGAACATATGACTTTTAACAAGCATCTTTTTTCCAATTTTAAGTCATTAGGAAATTTAATCATGGCGACTCTTCCCAATTCTCACAAAGTTAAGGTCACACATCATGGTTCTGTTACTCTTCTGCCAAACTTGATCTTGCATTGTGTTCTCTATATTCCATCTTTTAAAGTCAATCTTATGTTTGTGCACAAGTTATGTAAACAACTTAGTCAACATGTTCTCTTCACTCCTGATTCTTGCTTTCTACAGGGACCTTCAATGAATTAGCCACTGGAGATTGTGAAGAAAAAGATGGACTCTACATTCTAAAATCGAGCCTAAAGCTGCAACTTCTAGGGATAGTTTGATATCTAGTCAAGTTTTAATTCCAAAAGGCATTGTGTTGCCAATCCTCTCCCTATTTTAGATTGTAGTATAAATATTCTTATTTCAAATGTAAAAGAGAAGCTATGGCATTATAGACCCGCTCATATGCCTTTAATCAATATGAGAATTTTTTTGTCTATTCCAGTTTCCCATTGTTCAAAATTAAATCTCCATGTATTATTTTTCCAATGGCTAGACAGTCCAAACTCCCCTTTCCCTCTAGTTCTCTTTCTAGAAAATCTATTTTTGAATTAATTCATGTAGAGACTTGGGACCTTACTATAAAGTATAAAGTTACCAGTAGAACGAAAGGAACAATGTATTTTATTGATTGTAGACTAAGTATATATAGATTTTACAGAAAAAAGATAAACTAAGAAAAAGGTAAGACTTATGTATAACTTATATACAAGGAGGAAGTTACAATAGAGTCCTAAAGAGAAGAAGACACTACTAAATCTGATCCGTTATTATGCCCTCGCAAGTTGGTGGTGTCAACAACACCCAACTTGGAAAATTGCTGGACAAAAGAATCTCTGGTAAGAGGTTTTGTTAGTATGTCAGCCACTTGATCAGCTGAGTGAAGGTGGTGAACTTCAATATCCTTATTCTGAACTTTTTCACGAACAAAGTGAAAACCAATGGCAACATGCTTCATCCTACTATGAAAGACCGTACTGGAGCAAATGTAAGTGGTGTTAATGTTGTCACAGAAAACCTGTGGAACTCCCTTAAGTTAAAGCCGAAGTTCATGAAGAAGATTTGTAATCCAATTGGTTTCTGCAACAGCAGCAGCCACAACTCAATACTCAACTTCTGTAGAGGACCGAGATATGAAGCATTGTTTCTTAGAGGCCCAAAAAGTTAGTGTGTTGCACAAGAATGTAATATAGCCAGAGGTAAAAGTGCGATCATTTGGATCACTAGCCCAATCTGAATCTGAGTAAACAACCAAACACGAATATGGAGCTTTGGCAATCTGTATGCCATATTGGCAGGTGTGACGAAGATAACAAAGTAATCGCTTGACTCCTTTCCAATGAGAGTGGCATGGATTTTGCATAAATTGAGAGAGCTTGCTAACTGTGAAGGCAATATCAGGACGTGTAAAGGATAAGTAGTGCAACTTTCCAATTACCCGCCTATAAAGAGTACCATTAGCTGGAGGATCATTCACTTAAGTTGTCAAAATGGTTGTTGAGGTCATAGGTGTAGGAACTTCTTTACTGTCTAGCATGCCAACATCCTCTAAAAGATCCATAATATACTTGTGCTGGGACAAAAAAAGACGAGCAGTAGTAGAGATAACCTCAACACCCAAAAAATAATGGAGCTGTTCCAGGTCTTTCAAGGAGAAACGAGTGGAAAGACCATCGATTGTATGACAAACCCCACGAATATGATTTCCAGTGATGATTATATCATCCACATAGATAAGAACATAAAAAGTGAATCCAAAATTATGCAAAATAAATAAAGAAGAATTAGATTGGGACTTGACAAACCCAATAGTTAGCAAATAATTTTTGAGCTCATTTTACCAAGCTCGGGGGGACTGTTTCAAGCCATAGATTGCTTTATTCAACTTACAGACATGGGTGGAGAGACTTTGATCTTCAAAGACTGGTGGCTGCCTCATATAAACTTCTTCCTTAAGGCTTTCTTGTAAGAATGCATTATTAACATCAATCTGCTAGATTGGCCAATTGTACTGCGTTGCAATGGTAAGCACCAATTGAACAGTAACTGGCTTGACTACCGGGCTGAAGGTGGAATGGAAGTCTAAGCCTGGATGCTGGGTAAATCCCTTTGCAATAAGATGAGCTTTATAACTGTCAATGAAACCATCAGATTTATGTTTTATACGAAACAACCACTTGCACTCAACCACATTCATCGAAGGATAAAATGGAACCAAATTCCATGTCTGATCTAGTAATAGATAGGGATGAAGTTGAAAATCACAGTGATCATGCACACATTTTAAATAGTGCAGGAGGTTCCCCTCAAGGGAAATCAAAGAAGAAGAAGAGTAAGTCTCAAGGCGATAAGCCTATTAGGATGAACCCTTTGCGGTATGGTAGAGCTATATTAAAATGACCTTTAAAACATTAATATGGAATATTAGATCAGTTAGATCTAAGCACTCTTTCCATAGTGTTCAAATGCTTCATAGACATCACAAGTTTGATTTGGTTGCATTAATGGAACCTTTTCAAGAGACTAGGCAGATCCAGCAGTGTAAAAGGATATTAGGCATGGCCTATGCAAATTATAACTTCAATGGGAATATTTGGTTGTTTGTAAATGAGGATATTCAGGTGGAGGTTGTTTCTGATTCTGAACAACAATTGACTATTAAAATGCTATTCCTTAGTGGGGATTAGATGGTTAGTACTCTTGTCTATGCTAAATGTACAACAGTTGAAAGACTTCAATTGTGGGAGGATTTGTATGCCATTGGGTAAAATATGAATTTCCCCTGGTTTGTTGGAGGGAACTTTAATGTTATTATGGACTTTAATGTCTATCCAAATGAGGTGAAGGATTTTGCTTTTTGTATCAGTTCTTGTGAACTATTTGATATTAAATTCAAGGGTAGCCCTTTCACTTGGTGGTATGGGAGGTCAGATGGAGAATGTATTTTTAAAAGATTAGACAGGGTTGTGGGGAATCAAGCATTTCTGGAAGGGTTGGGTCATGTGGATTTGGAATATCTAGCTAGGACAGGGTCTTATCATGCTCCTATGTTGCTGTCTTGTGGGGTTCAAACTGTCTATTTCCACAAACCTTTTAGATTCCTTAACTTTTGGTCTGAAAAGGAGAAGTTCAAAGATCTGATTAGGCTAAGTTGGGTTGATGATCATTCTGATGATGTGTTTGTTAATTTAATGATCAAGATGAAGAAGACTAAACTAGCTCTTTCTAAGTAGAGTAGAGAAAGTTTTGGGGATCTTTTCAAGCAATTAATTGTAAGGGATGAAATTCTGAAAATCAAAGAAAAATTGTTTGAGGATGTTCCTACTGATGCTAATAGAATCATCCTAAATAAAGCTTAAGCGGAATATACAAAATACTTGAAGTTTGAAGAGGATTTCTGGAGACAAAAGGCTGGAATGCAATGGTTCATTGAAGGAGATAGGAACACCAAATTGTTCTACAATATTGTAAAATGAAGAAGGAGAAGATTAGAAATCTCCAAAATGCAGAAAGTTGATGGTAAATGGGCTGTAGGAAGTGAAGTTAAGGAAAAGGCTGTAAAATTCTATCAAGATCAATTTTCTAGTGATATACATGAGTCTAAATTATCCCTTATGGAATTAATTCCCTCTTTGATTAAGGAGAAAGATGATGAAATGCTAAATAAGAGTTCCACTTTGAAGGAGGTTAAAAAGATGGTATTTGAACTTAATGGGAATAGTACTAGTGGAACTGATTGTCTGACTGGGCACTTCTATCAAGTTTGCTGGGATATAGTAGGAGAGGATGTTGTGAGGGTGGTGATTGATTTTTAAAAAAAGGGATGGCACTCCCAAAATCCATCACTCATACAAACCTTGTTTTGATTCCTAAGAAGGATAAGGTGAGTTCATTTGCTGATCTAAGGCCTATCAGTCTTAGCAACTTTCTCAACAAAGTTATTTCCAGAGTTGTTCATGATAGACTGGAAGTATTCTTACCTTCTCTTATTTCTGCTAATAAATGTGGTTTTGTCAAAGAAAGAAGTATTACAGAAAATGTCCTACTTGCTCAGGAGATCATTGTGGATATCAGGAAGAGGAGTAAAGTTGCTAATGTGGTATTTAAACTTGACATGACTAAAGCATATGACAAGGTAGATTGGAGCTTTTTAATTAAAGTGTTGGAAAACATGGGCTTTAACAAAGTGTTTATTGATAAAATATGGAGACTAGTGGCCAACAATTGGTATTCTGTTTTGGTCAATGGCCAAGATTGTGGTTTTTTTCACTCTACTAGGGGTGTTAAATAAGGATATCCTTTATATGCTTCTTTATTCATTCTAACAGCTAAAGTCCTTACTAGGGCCCTTAATAATTTGTTCAGCTATGCAGGGTATTAAGAGTTTGGTCTTCCAAAGTGGAGTGAACAGATTAATCACCTTGCCTATGATGATGACACTATCATTTTTGCTAAGGCATATAGATTTTCCTTGAACTTTATTATGAAGACTTTACAAGATTATGCATCCCAATCTGGTAAAAAAATCAATAAAGAGAAAAGTGCATATTTTTTTTATCACTAGGCAGCACAAGGTGATATCCAGATGATAGAAGAGTGTACTGGTTTTCCTAGAGGTAACTTCCCATTAACTTATCTTGGGTGTCCAATTGGGCATAACAAAAAGGAAAATTTATTTCTCTGAACTTATAAAAAAGGTTCAAAACAAAATTCAAGCTTGGAAAGGGAAACTTTTGTCTTTTGGGGTAAGACTGTATTGATCAATAATGTATTACAGAGTATTCCTATATATCAATTGTGTGCTATCATTCCTCCCAAGTGTGTCATTCATGACCTTCATAGAATCTTTGCAAGATTTCTATGGAATTTTAAGGAAGTAGGAAGAGATAAACGCTGGTTTCCTGGAATAACATATGTTTACCCAAAAAACAAGGTGGACTAGGATTTAGATCCTTATTTGATGTTTCAAGGGCTTTATTTGCAAAATTGTAGTGGAACTTTAGAACAAAAAATACTATATGGTTCCAGTTTATGTAGAATAAATACCGTAAAAGACACATACCACAAACAGTAGAGTGGAAAGGGGGTTCCCAAACCTGGAAATATATGCTAGCTACTAGAGATTTTTTTTGAGCAGGAAATATGGTGGCAACCAAATTGTGGGCATTCTAGTATCATGATTGACAATTGGACACAATTAGGTGCTTTATATTATTACCTACCAGTGTCTTATACTAACAAATAGATGCAAATAGATGTTGATCATTTATTTCATGAAGGGAGTTGGAATGAAGAGCTCTTAAGGAATGTGTTCCCAGAGAATGTTGTAAAACATATTCTCAATAATATTGAGAGATTCCAAGAATTAGAGGAAAAAGGTAATCCCATGTGGATGTTAAACAACTCTGGGAAATTCACAGTTAAGTCTGCTTGGGACTTTATCAGAACCCCTGGAGTTGAGGATGATACTTTTGCTAGGATTTGGGAGAAGGGTGTACCTCTTAAGGTATCTTTCTTTTTCTGGAGATTGACAATGAAAAGGATCTCCATTGGTGAAGTATTAGCAAAATTTGAAACTAAGGAGGAGATGGTGTGCTGATGTTGTGATCAGATGGTTACTGCAAGTTCTCAACACCTCTTTGTTTCCTGCACTACTGCTAATCAGATGTGGAGTAGTTTTGCTAAAGCTGCTGATGTAGAAGGTCCTTTTCTTCAGATAAAAGACACACTGTATAAGTGGTGGAATGCAAATTGTTCATCTAAGCTAAGGCCCCTATTCAATGCTATACCTGGTCTAATACTCTGGCAAATCTGGAAAATGAGGAATAGAATAAGACATGGTGACAAAATGAATGTGCAAGACATGATGATGGAAGTAAACATGAACTGGTTAGCTACTTTTAGATACCCTTGGATGAAGAATATCTTTGAGGATTGGCCAAATTTGGTGCATTTCTTTGAAGGATATAAACCAATTGTAGTTCCTAATGTCATTTACTAGAAACCTCCTATGGAGATACAAGTGTAACTCAGATGGAGTTTCTAAAGGAAACCCTGGACAAAGTGCTAGTGGGTTTTGCATCAAAAATTGGAAAGGAGAACTTATATTTGCTGCAACCTATGGCATAAAAACAGGTTTGGAGGCTGAAACTAGTGCTACGGAGAAAGGTTTAAATTATGGTGTTACACATAATTTACTCCCTGTGTGTTTAGAGACAGATTCACTGGTATTGACCAAGATTTTACATGGGAGTTCGAAGGTCCCTTGGAGTATAAAAGTGCTGATTAAGAAGATTGAATTTTTGAGAAACAAAAGGGAAGTTGAGGTGTTACATACGTTCAGGGAAGGCAACAAAGTGGCAGACTACTTCACTAACTTTATTTTTTTCTTTTGCAGGTACAGAGATTAAAATTTTCCAATCAATTCAAGAAGTACCAAAGGAAGGAAAATCCCTACTAATCATGGATGCAAATTATATTCCAAACATTAGAATTACTATAATGCAAAACAAATTCTATGATTTGTAGTATGGAATTAAAATCGTTGCAAAAAATGGAATGTAGTTACAGTATAAGTCAAGTAGAGGAGATGAAAGAAATACCTAATAGATGTCCATGGACTTTAGATCCTATATTTTTAGACAATGGTATCAGTTCCCTCGGAGCTCAATCCATCAAAAGGCAAAGGTTTAAGGAAAATGGTACTCTAGAAGGCACTGATAGAGACACCAACAATTGGTAAGGCTGTGGTTATACTTATCTGAGTGAGAATGGAAGATTACCACCTGGAGGAAGCCCTAAATAAGATCGATTTGTACATCAGTATAAGGGCATTGCATAACAATGTAAACGTGAGTTTCTTGTTGAATAATCGATAGGGGTTGGGGATTACCTCTCACACAAGAACTGGATCAAGTTTGTTTGAAGTGAAGAAGTCTTCGATGGACAAGAATACGTGGCGTTAGTGAGAGGTTTAACATCTTGATGTACTCTATCCAAGCTCGACAATAAGCTTCCTTAGTTCTATTGTGAGTAAGGTCTAACTGTTATCTCATCATTTGCAGAAAGATTCAATCGATGGAGGTCCACCATTGTCGCTGGAATGAATCGTGGAGGAAGGAGATCAACGGAGATCCAACATTGCTGCCGGTTTGAAGTTTCGGGACTTTGGTTACTTGAAAATATGAGGGCTTAACTTTCCCTTTTTATTTTTCCTTAGTTTTTGTTTCCTATTCTAGTCTTTTTTTAGATTTTGGGATTGGGCTGTTTGGGCCTAATCCCATTTTTACTGTTTTTATTTATTTTTCTATTATTAATAAAAAAAATCCTAATGAATGCATCTAATTCAGCTTGCATCGCTTCTCTCCAGTGAGGGTTAGGACATGCTTGTTTGTATGTATGAGGAACAAAGGACGAGGAAAGTTGAACATTGACACTAAATTGCTTGGGTTTGAGGCTATTTGTTTTGGAGCGTATGACCATGGGATGACTTGAAGTTGTCACCATGGGTGAAGGATCAGATGGAGTCAAAGCAAGTGCAGGTTGGTAAGGGTTATTGGCAGATGACTGAGAAAGTAGGTTGGGGGAGGTATATGAGAAGGGAGTAGTAACACTGAGGTATTTAGTTGTTGGTGATTTTTACGTTGATAGGTGATTTTCACGTTGATAGGTGATTAATGGTCTGGGTGACAATGAGGGATGAGTATTATCCGGTGGTGGTGTAATGGTGTGTGGCAATGAAAGAGCCGATAAAGTTTGAGAATTACCTGATGCAACTAAGACACCTTCTGCTCTGGCAGGCATTGAGTTGGGTCGGGGAGGGTGCTTGGGTAGAGCATCTGGGAGGGGATGACAAGAATCTAAACTTGATGGTTTATTAGTCACATGTAGATCATCAGAACAAATTTCCCAAGCGATATCAATGCTCTGTTGGATTTTTAGATTCGAAAAAATATTATGAAAATGATAGGTGGCTTCAAAAAATTGAACATCCCTGGATAAGTACAATTTGTTTTTGACGGGATCAAAACATTGGTGGCAGTACTGTTTATTAGAAAATCCTAAATATACACTAGGAGTCGATTTTGGCTCTAACTTATTTTTGGCATATGGTTTAAGCCACGGGTAACATAAACAACCAAAAACTCTAAGGGATTCATACTTTGGATCCTCTTGAAATAAAATTTCATAAGGGCATTTATTTTGTAAATTTGGAGTGGTTAGACGGTTTATAAGGTAAACTGCTTGGTGATAGACAGAACTCCAAAAAGATGAGGGAAAGGAGACTTGATGCAACAAGGTTTTGGCAGTCTCAACTACATGTCTGTGTCTGCATTCATATGATGCCACTCTTTGAGGCGTGTATGGAGGTGTCACTAGTGTTCAATACCATGAGGTTTGAGATATGAGGATAAACCTTGGAACTCCCCACCACCATTAGTATATAGAGACATAATTTTGGTTTGAAACCGATGCTCAAGTAAGGGATGTAAAGCTTGAAAGAAATCAAGAACTTCCTTTTTTGATTTTATAGTGAACAACCACATGTATTTCGAGTACTGGTTAACAAATAAGGCATAATATCTCTTGTTATCAATTGACAAAACGAGAGATGGCCCCTATAAATCAGTATAAATTATTTGCAATAGTCATTGACTTTGTAATGAATTTTCAGAAAAAGGTAGCATATGCATTTTATTAGAATAACACGAATTACAAATGGAAGCGGTTCTAGAATGTGAAACTTGAGAGAAAACTGATGAAAAATCGTGTTTAAAGTACGATGATTAGGATGACCTAAACGCCTATTCCACAGGTGTAGATGAACGATAACATTGCATTAAGGGATATGATGTGCACTGTCCGACGACCACTCATTTAGCCCATCTCGATTCTGCCCGCGAAACATAGGCGCCCCCGTACTCAGATCCTTCACACAATAATTAAATGGAAGGAATTCAATGGACATATGGTTATCCCAACAAAATTTGGAAACAGAAAGAAGATTTTTTTTAAAGAATGAGAACATAAAGTATTGAGAAGCTTAAATTGCTAATTCGATGCACTTAAGTTAGTGTTACCGGTATGAGATATTGGAATGGTGTTACCGTCCCCCATTGCTATCTCCTTTGGACCACGGTAGGTGTGCACATCAGTAAAGCTTTGCGCATTAGAGGCCATATGATGAGTGGCACCTGTATCAACAATCCAAAGAGCCCGTTGAGTTGGAGATCGAGCAACATAGTTTGCTCGGGCTTGTAGGTGATCGTGTGATTATGATTTGCAAACCTTAGCAGAATGACCAGGACGGTCACATAACTGGCACTTCAGAGTGGGGTCATAACGCTGCAGTTGGTTATTATTGACAATACTCCATGAATGGGCACACCTTGACTGCTTGGTGTTGGGGGGATTTGCATTTGAACGCCTGTTAGAGGTGTTTCCATGGCGAGGATGAATGTTTGTTTGTTGTGCAATAACAACAACAATGGGTGTTGAAGTGGCTTCTTTGTTTCTTCATGCTTTATGAAAAGTTCATGGTCAAGTAATTTCTCATAAAGTTCCGGATAAGAGATAACATAATCTCTTGCACAGTTAGCAGGTGATATTTCACAGAATTCAGATCCATGTCCAGTGAGGATTTTGACAATTAGTTCCTCATTGGACATAGGAGCTCCAACAGTGGCAAGTTCATCACAAAGTGATCGAACTTGGTGCAGATAATCAGCGATAGGAAGGGTTTCTTTTGTGAGGCATGCCAGATGATCGCGCAAACTAAAGATCCTTGTTTGCGATTTGTTGGCATACGCAGTGTGCAAAGCATCCCAAGTAGCCTGGAAAGTGGATGCAACGACAACCGTAGCAACAAGAGTTGGATCAACTAAGGCCAAGATGGCGTTTTGAATTAGTTGATCTTGGCGATACCATGAAACAAATGTAGGATTTTCGATGTCCTGATTATTTTGAGCCACTGTATGAGCAGGGGCTGGGAGAGATTCGTCGAGATGGCCAAAAAGGTTGTGACCACGCATAGGCATGGACACTTGTGTTTTCCAAAGGGAAAAATTGTGGCTTCCATTTAATTTGATTGGTAACTGGGTGACAGGATTAAATTGAACAATCATTGTATTGGCATCAAAGTTAGTTACAGTGATGTTTGGGGTAATTTTGATGGGAAGGGTGGGAGGGTTTCTCGACAAAATTTTACTCGTGAGAGTTAATTGGCTTCTGATACCATATAAAGTATAAAGTTGCCAGTAGAATGAAAGGAACGATGTATTTTATTGATTGTAGACTAAGTATATATAGATTCTACAGGAAAGAGATAAACTAAGAAAAAGGTAAGACTTATCTATAACTTATATACAAGGAGGAAGTTACAACAGAGTCCTAAAGAGAAGACACTACTAAATTTGATCCGTTATTACTTACAACAATCCTACTCATGACAATTTCAGATATATTCTCACTATAGTAGATGTTTTTAGTATAGGAACATGGACTTTCTTACTATCTTCCAAATCAAATGCTTTTACAGTACTTAAATCTTTTCAATTCATGATAGAGAGGAAGTTTCACACTAAAGTCCAGAAAATAAGATCAGATAATGTTTTTGAATTGGGGACTGAAAACTGCAATCTGAATTTTTGTCATCTCAAGGCATCATTCACCAAACAACTTGTGTTTCCACTCCACAACAAAATGGAGTTGTGGAAAGGAAACACATGCATCTATTATAAACCATCAGAGCGCTTCTTTTTCAATTGCATTTACCTATTAAGTTTTGGGGTTATTGTCTTTTAACAACAACCTATTTGATTTATAGGTTTCCTTCCAAATTCTCAAATACAAAATACCTTATGAGATTCATTTTACGTTTAAACCAAATTATCAGAGTCTTAAGTGTTTTGGATGTTTATGTTTCTCTTCCACTCTTTCGGTTCATAGGGCAAAGTTTGAACCTAGAGCTGTGTCATGTGTGTTTTTGGGATATCCTTATTGAAAGAAAGGTTTTAAGTTAATTAATCTTTAAACCCAGAACATTTTTGTTTCAAGAGATGTGATATTTCATGAAAACATATTTCCTTTTGCCTTTACTAAACTTTGTGAATGTACTAAATCTTTTCTTCCTATGGATCATTGTGTTGGTACTAAGGATCCCTTGCCTACTTTGGTTCCTCATAATCTGTCCACATAGGATAATTCTATTCCTATTTTAACTATCACTATGTCTGCTTTTTCTGATGATTATCATCCCGGTGCCTTTGATTCTCCATATTCTCCTATTATTCATGATAACATTCCCTCACCTTCAATTTCTCTTATGGTCATAGATAATATTCTTGGAAAATCTTCTAGGTCTCATAAAACACCTACTTATCTAAAGGATTATATCTGCAACGCTTTGCAACTCAGCAATGTCACCAGTTCTTGTTTTCTTTCTTCGATTACTCCTCCTTAGTTTTCTTTTTCTAGTTTGTCTTCCACAAATCAAGAATTCATAAATTTCCTTTCAAATCTCCAAGAACCTACTAGCTATACCCAAGATATGAATCACCCAGGTTTGTAAAATGTCATGCCTAATGAAATTGCAGCGCTTGAATTAAACGAACTTGGGAGGTTGTGGAGTTACCTCATGGGAGAAAGACATTACCCTATAAATGGGTGTATAAAATCAAACAACATTCAGATGGAAGCATGGAAAGACTCAAAGATCGATTGGTAATTAGAGGCAATATACAAAGAGATCAAATAGATTTCAATGAAACATTTTTACCGGTAGTTAAAATGACTACAATTAGGTGTATCTTGTTTATAGAAGTAAAAAAGAATTGGGAATTATTTCAACTGGATGTGGATAATGAATTTTTACATGGAGATTTAGATGAGGAGGTGTACATGAAATTTCTAGTCGGACTTACTCGTCCTTCCTCAAATCATGTTTGTAGGCTGAAGAAATCCATTTACAGGCTTTGACATGCATCTTGACAATGGTATGCCAAATTGAATTCTGCCTTAAATTTCAAAGGTTTTACTCATTTGTTAAATGACTATTCCATGTTCTTTAAGAAAACAAATTCTTCTATATGTATTGTGGCTATCTATGTAGATGATATCTTGTTAATATGAAATGAAATTGAAGAGATTAATGGACTTAAAGTCTTCCTAAATCAAGAGTTCAAAATTAAAGACTTGGGAAACTTGCACTATTTCCTTGGTATGGAGGTTCTTCCCGAGTAGCGGGGTCTAATTCTCAATCAACACAAGTTCAATTTGGATTTGGTGGAAAAATTTGATATTCTCGGCCTTACTCCAGTATCTTCCCCTTTTGATTCCACATCGAAATTGCTTCCTAATTCAGGTGATCCAATCAAAGACTCAACTTTGTATCGCCATCTACATGGAAAGTTAAGTTATCTCACACATAGTCACCCAAATCTTGCTTTTACAATACAATATTTGAGCCAATATATGCAAGATCTCATCTGAATGCTGTTCCATGTGTCCTTCGCTTGTTGAAGGACCCTGGTCTGGGATTATTCATGTCTTCATCACAATCCTTTGAGTTGATAACGTTTCGTGATTCAGATTGGGGGACTTTGTCCAATTCTTGAAAGTCTGTAAGTGGATTTTACATAACTCTTGGTGCTTCTCCTATCTCCTGGAAGTCAAAGAAGAAGACTTCTATTTCCCTCACCTCTGCTAAAGCTGAGTATTGGTCCATGAGGAAAGTTGTTGCCGAGTTTACTTGGTTGGTGTGATTATTTATTGATCATTCGATTCCAATAGCTTTTTCGGTTCCTCTTCACTCAGATAGCAAAGTTGTGATACATATTGCCAAGCTTTTTCGGTTTTGAAACGCATCATCATTGGTAGGGTTTGGAAAAACATCATTGAATGATTCGTCAAGAATGATGTCATCGATCATGAAATTAACATTTTGAAATTCCATAGGGAAATCTTCGACATTTTCTTGATATGTTGCGGTCATGTGTAGGGAGAAAAAAGTATGGTCAAGATGTGGAACGACAAGACCGTCGAACTCCTCAATGAAGTTCGCTTCTTCCGTCGGTGCTGAATCGGCTATATCAAGATTTTTCAACAATTAATCAGAATTTTCGAGAGAGACAAGGTAGGAATAGAGATAAACTGAGAGTTACTTTTCTTTTATAGTTTTATTTTTTGATATTGTTAATATTGATCCATTAGATTTTATAGATATCATATCTAAGAAATAAAAATTCAGATTCTTGAAGTTTTGAAAATAATTTTGTAAGATTGTTTCATTAGTCAGTAGTGTTTATTGTACAAATAAGAGCATGTATGAATACAATAATGCTCTCTTAAATGATTAAACCTTAGAAAAAATTGTTAGTTTTCATTGAAGTAAAGGGTGTAGATATTTGATCCAAGAATATTTGATTCTATTTATTTTCTCTATGCCTCTTTATTTCACACTTAGAAGGTCATAATCTAGAGTTCAATGACTAGTATATCTTTTAAAAATGAATCTTTCTAGTCAAAGATGTATGCCTATTTGAGTGCTTTTAAATCTAGAGCACTAGTCTAACAAATAAGCAAGAAGTGCAGGATCATAATGGTCCCATATAGTTGTTCATCAAAATTTTGCAACTTTCTAGTGGATTGATGATCATTATTCACCCAAATTTAATGCACATTTTAATTGATAAACTGATAACTTTGAAATGTGAAATTACATATAAATAGAATTGATATTTTATCTGAAATACAATTATGACTAATTTTTTTTTCTTGTTTTCTTACTAACATATCAACTCCTACATTAATTGTAGAAATAAAAAAAATCTCAGGGGTGAATGAGAACCTTTCTTATGAAGAGGTTCTGGTCGAAATCTTAGATCGTCAAGTTAAGAAGTTTAAGAATAAAGAGGTTGCCTTCGTAAAAAGTCTTATGGAGAAACCACCTAGTTGAGGGTGCAACATGGAAGGCCGAGGCCGACATGAAGTCCCGCTACCTTCATCTTTTTCCTCTTACTCCTAGCCAAAGTTGAGGTTAGTAGCCTCTCTTAAGTTGGTATAAATTGAAAATCATGTGTGTTGATGATTATGATATGATTTCCTTGTATGTGCATATTTTTGTGAAAAAAATTCATGCTTAAGTTATATTTTGAGTTTTCATGAATTTTGTTTCTCATGGTTGAAATTGCACCCATAGATGTTGTGTGATGTTGTCTTCATGAGAGTTGTAATGAGCATACTTGATGTTGTCTTGTTAACAAAATGTCTTGTTGATTGCTTAATATATATGTTGATGCTCATTGAGTATGGAGAAGGTAGTTCCTCCTATACTTATGTGAAGTAAAGAGTTTTGAGCATAGTGATGTTGTAGATTAAATTCTTATATGATATGATGATATGATGTTGTTGATGTGACTGGTTGTTGTGCTGCTAGTTTGAGTCATTATCTCCCTAGAAAGAAGTCCAAGTGACATTCGGGGACAAATATTCCTAAGGAGGGGATATTATAACACCCCAGAAATTCTATGACTTAAGTTAGAGCCTCACCTTATGAATAATGACTAAAAAAAGATAGTTAAAATGATTTTTATAAACCTAAATTAATGCAATTGACTTGGTTTGGAAGATTAGAAGTCTAAACGTCAAGAAACGACCACAACGTCCGGAAACTAGAGAAGAATGTGTTCTAGTATGTCCTTAGGTTTTGGGCAGGTTTGGGAGTGTCGTATGGTAGTATAATCTTGTAAAAAGGTTTAAATTAGGTAAATATATGTTTATAAGGTCAAAACGTTCAAATACGATGCCCCGGAGCCACCCTAAGGGGCCCCTAGGAGGACCCCAACCTTGGCCAAGCAAGCTGCCAAGGCAGCTTGCAATTTGCACTTGGTGGGAATAGCTCCACGTCAAGGAGCAAAAAGTTAGTTCGTGACGCGGTCATGTTGCGGACTCTACTGTCTCGAAATTTAATTCCAAATATCTTCAAGGAACAGCTCCGCGACGAAAATGCAGAAATTCAAAAATCGATTTTTTACTTCATTAAAGAGTCCAACTAAGTGAGGGGTATTTAGGGTACTTTAGGGGACGTGTATATAACGATTTTTAAGTCAATTTACCTCACTTTTATCACTCAAACACAACACCCCAAAGATCTAAACTTAAAGTTCCTCATTCTCTCTACTCTCTCTCTCTCTCTCTTCTCAAGAACTCCATTGAAGAAGATTGGAGCTTCAAGAAGAAGACAAACTCTTCAAGGTTTCAACTCGGATTTTTGTGGTTAATTCGTCAATAAGGTATGGTTGCTTATCACTCTTGGGATTTCTTTCCCCAAGAGGCCCCTTCAAGATGAATTTCAAAATCTCCAATTTCTAGGTTTCAATCCAAAAACGTGGGTCTTCTTTATAAAGTAAAATTGATGTTATAAACTGACTTTTATTGATGTTATATGAACAATTATGGATGAATTTATGTTGTATTTATGGTTTCTTGAAGAATTCCCCATGAGACCCATGTTTCTCCTTCTTTTCCTAATTCTAACCCTAGTTTGTGTTGGATATTAATTGAAGACTATGAATT
>JAJOOR010035019.1:0-16629 GCA_036250505.1 Solanum acaule | reverse complement strand
TTCCCTAAGGGTTGCTTGAGGAAATGAGTTAAGATAAAGAGGAAGGTAATGTATGGTATGCATTGAATGTGCCTAAAATGTTATAAGTGGCTTTATGTGCTATTATGAATGGTTTCCATGTGTATGATGATGTATGTTGATTTATGCTTTTCCTATGGAACTAAATGTTCTTGAAGTTTCTCTAAAAAGGCATGATGCATGGTTTCCAACTAATTGTCCTTTTAAAAGCATGTTTTTGCATGGTTATCATACTTAGTGCATTCTTGTACTAACACCATTCTTCTTCATCTTTTTACACCAAGTGTAGGTAGTGGTGGCTAAAGGGCTTTTCCTAGAAGTGATGGGCTAGGCTTACTATTCCCAAGTTCGAGTGTGTTCTTAAAGATTCAAGGACCTTTATGTTAAAGAGTTTCCTTAAGTAATGTACTAGATAGTAGTTTCTATTGTGTTGTAAGGGCAGTGTCCTTATTGTGTTGTAGTCGTGTTTTAAGATGGCTACCTTGAGACGTAGTATTCCGATTTTGTATTAAAGGTTTTAATGAGGTGACTTTTTAAGTCTTGTGTTATATTATGAAAGTTTTAAATTTTCTGCTATTTTTCTATGATAAATGCTATGACGAATGCTAAGGGCTTGTATAAGACCTCCGAGAGGTCGAATACGCCGGTAGCGACTAGGGGGTGCTCTAGGGTCATTACAATGAATCCTCAACCCTAAGTTTCCCTTAGGAGAGTATGAATCCTCAATACTAAGCTACCCTTAGGAGAATATGGTGTCTCAATCCTAAGCTATCCTTAGGAGAGTATACATCCTCTATCCCAAGCTACCATGAAGTGGTCTTGGCCTAACCAAGTCATGCTACCATGCATGCATTCTAACAATGCTAGTTCAATCTACCCTTAAGAGAGTATAGATCCTCAATCCTAGCTACCATGTCTACTCTAATTCAAGATACATTGGAAAGCATCCTACAAATGCTAATTCAAGCTAACCTTAGGAGAGTATAATTCCTCAATCCCAAGCTTCCATGAGAACTTCTAACTCATGCTACTTAAACAAACTATACAAGAAGGGATCATATGTCACAACTTCAAGCTATTCTATTCTAACATGCTTTGATTCATTTTAGGTGATTAACCTTTGATCTGAACAATTTTATGTGAGAAGACCTTTCACATTCTACATACATTCATTCATATAGTTCTAGGTAGGTCATGTGGGTAAAAGCCTTCCACAACAACTCTATCTATTTGTATACCAATTTTATGCAAGCTATCTCATCATATTAGATTTACAGTATAAGCCCTAGTGATCATAATCTTTGTTTTCAATCCCTACTCTTATGATTTACTCTACAATCATCATATTTGTTTAGATCACAAGCCTTAGTCATAGGCAATTCTAGTCATAATTCATCATAATCCCAAATTCAATCATTACAAATCACGATCTATCATACATTCATAAATCTAGTATAAATTCATGTTCATATGATTTTATTCTTGTAAATTACTTATCCATAACATCTATTCTAGAAGATTACCTTAGAACCTTCAATTTCACCTTTCATGGCATAACCCACATAACTCAAATGTAGGGTTAACCGTGGAATTCACATCAATTAATGATAATATCATGAATCAAAACTAAATTAATCATAAGTAAGTATTATCCAACAAATTGGAATCATACCCAACTAAACCCACACATTGGAAGAAACCCTAGCTTAGATTAGGGTTCTTCTTCACAAATTTGGGGAAATTCTAGGGGAATCTATGGGTGGAAGGACCCATATATGAATAAGCTAAACATACCTTAATTTAAAGCCCTAACACAAGATCTCAATAATGGAGGTTTGTTCTCGATGCCAGCTTCAAGCTCTATCTTCTTCTTCAAGTCTTGGGTTTTCTAGAGAGAGAAATATTTCAGAGGAGAGTGTTTTGGGGTTTTGATTTGGGATGACTTAGCTGGGGTGGTTAATGACTTAAAATAGTCTATCTAGGTGTATAAAGTCCATATAAAACGATCCCCATTGAATACTAACTAAAAAGGAATTTCCTGTTTTAACCCTCATTAGGCAGCCATGGTGCCAGGCACCACGACTGGGCTCACGAGCCGTGGTCCCTTAGGCAGTGGCTTGGCCAATGAGTCTTGGCCTAAAAAAAACTAAGGCATGACCACGAGACCTCCCATGATCCATGGTCAAGACCACAATTTGTGGTGATGGTCGTGGTCTCTTAGGCAGTAGCTACACCCTAAGGCTTTGCCTCCCACAATCTTAAGGAGACTTCACGTGCCCCTTCATGAACCGTGGTCAAGACCACTGGTCGTGGTCTTTGGGCAGTGCTTGGCCAAGGTTCGGGCAGCCTTGGCCTTTGGCTTAGGCTTTTCCCCTTTTTGACTTGGCCCTTGCCCTTGCTACCCTTAACCAAACCTTAGATGGTCTTCTAAATTATGGGGTGTAACACGTGCCTTAGCGTTTGACCTATAAATCCCTCATTCTAAGTACGGGAAGTCTCATCTTACGACTCTATTCCTTATATATCAAACCCTAGAACCCTAGCATGAGGCTCTAGTTTGATCTACTACTTTCCGAGGTATTACAACCTGTGACTACAACATGAAATGCAGCGTCCTTCACGAGGGACGTCAATACGAAAACAATGTACTAAATATGTAAGGCAATAACATATGTATAACAAGGGCTCAAATAAAATCAAGTATCAATATATAAGTGCATAGATCAGAACAGAAGACCACCTTTGTTTACTCTTGTGGAATCATGCATGTTACGTTCTTTTCTTAACTTTTCTATACTTCATAATCTTTGTAAGACATGTGATACAAATGACTAACTAATCAGTGGTAGAAGAGGATGACCCATGCTAGGCATTTTAACCCCTGGGATGCTGTCCTCATAATTACACAGATTGGGATTGACACATGTTAGGCTTTCGCCCCTGAGCTGCCACCCTTCTATACCAATTGGGATCGACCCATATTAGACATTTTCTTCTGGGCTTCCACCCATAATTATATAGATTGCTTCACTTAATTTCTTTAATTTTTGAGATTGTTGTTTTGGTGGTCATAATAATGTTTGAGATTTGGAACTGTGGACCAGTAGTAGAAGACATGAGAATAACAATGACTTAAGGAGCTATGAACTTCTATGCTTTACTTATGAACTTAAATGACACAATTGACTTTAATTGACTAAAGGGAGAATTCACCAAGCTTGTTGTTGCAAAAACCATTTCTATACTAGAACATATGAGGATAATTATATAAATGTAGAGTAATTAACATATAATGAAGTAATTCGACACACTAGGAAGAGGGGAAAATATTGTTAGCTATTTGGAGATCGTACGCTGCCACTATGTTTCCCTTAATAGGGATAGAGCTTAGGAAATTCACTTTGTTGCTATTAATTGCAATCACCAGATTTCATGCCAAGGAATATGGAATCGAACAACCTTACATACCTTATTCTCTGACCAATACAATTATCACGATTCAGCCACCCCTTTAGGTGTTAATCTACAATATAAGTCATAATAAACTAAAATTAGAAGTTATCCCATTGTAAGCCTCGTAAAACAATAGCTAACTTTGATGGACAATAAGCCCATACAACCCTTAAACAAATGTGTATCACCATACCCTCCTTCTCTGTCTAATACATACCTTATATATCCTTTCCCAAGATGACCCAAGCTGCCCCAACAACAATACACATAAAACAAGCCCAAATATTTTTTATCATACAACCAAATATTGAACTCACCACCCCTTGAGTTCTTATTGACAACACACCTATAATTCCCCACTCAAAGTCATACATAAAGAGGACAAAAATGAAGTAGTCACCTTACCTCAATTTCTGTAACTTCTCCTTATAACTTGAGCTCTTCTAGAACTTCAACTTCCCTTCACACTTAAACCAAAGAAGAAGAGAAAATTTTCTTAATAACCAAGATAAAATATGAGCAGTGTCTTGTGGGAACTTCTGCCTTGTACTTAATTAAGCATGAATAACAAGTTTTCCTAGTTTTCCATAGGAGGATTAAGCTAAATCCATAAGTGTTCTCTTACCTTGTTTACAGATATGAGGGTTTCTTCAAGAACCTTAGAAGGAATTTTATGTCTTCTATATGAAGCTAAGTGAGAGAAGAGAGAAAACTTTAGAAATCAGATTTTTTCCAAAGTTAAAATGGTTGGAAATAACTGATATCAATCCCTTTTAAGGGGCCTTCTTTGGCCGACTTTATCCTTAATTTTGGGCCATAATTTATCAAGTAGGTGATCCACCTACTTGGACTTTTCAATTGGGCCTTTTTGGACTTAAGGTTATTGGGCCTTGGCTATCCATTTTATCCCTTATTTTTCTACTCAAATTTGGGCCAGAATTAGTGCAAGTAGGTGGTAGTTTACTTGGCCCAATATGTTCAAAAGAATCTTAGTAGGTGATGCACTTACTTGGTTATTTAGGCTAGTCAATAAGTCTAAGTGGGTAATGAACCTACTTGTCACCTACTAGCTTATGTAAGTCAACCAAGCATCTCACTTATTTTAATCCATTCTCTAAATATTAATCCCTTTATCCTTAGTTTAGCACTTAAATTTGAACTTTAAACTCAATTACCAATGTACTATCTCGAGTTTAAATACTTCTGTCGGGGTTAACTTGGAGTACACATGCTGAAACGTGCAAGGCATCACATCACCTTCCAAGCTAGTTTAAACCAACACTAATCATATAAGAAACATGGTCCCTCACCTATGCGATAAGGCTATGCTAAGTATCATATGAATAGAACAAGCTTATGCGTAATACGGGGTGGTACATCCTCCCCCCTTAAGAATATTCGTCCTCAAATAATAACATGGTTCTCCAGCCCAAACAAGTTCAATCCTATGTTACTAGTAGTCCATAATACATATAAACTTATACTTACTTGTCAATGCCTCAACTCAACATTTTCATCTTTCTCATCAATCTTGAAGGGATGAGGATACTTCAATTTCATTGATTCTTCCGCTTCCCATGTAATTTCTTCTACTTATTGGTTTCTCCATAGTACTTTTACAGAAGCTACTTCTTTATTTCTTAACATCCTAACTTGTCGATCTAGAAAAACGATGGGTACTTTTTCGTAAGTGAGATCTCCCATAACTTGTACATCTTCAGTAGGAGTAATATGAGATGGATCACCTATGCATTTTCGAAGCATTGAGACATGAAACACTGGATTAACTATTTTAAGCTCTTGAGGTAGTTCTAACTCATATGTAACTTGGCCAACTCTTCGAATAATTTTATATGGCCCAATATATCGGGAACTCAACTTCCCCTTTTTTACCAAACCTCATTACCCCTTTCATTGGAGACACCTTCAAGAACACCCAATCCCCTATGGAAAACTTAAGTCCTCTTCTTCTAACATCTACATATGATTTGTGTCGACTTTGAGCTATTTCTAGACGTTGCTTTATCACCTTAACTTTTTCCATAGCTTGATGAACAAGATCTGGCCCAAATAAGGCAGTTTCACCCACTTCAAACTAGCCGATTGGTGATCTACATTTTCTACCATATAAAGCTTCATAAGGTGCCATTTTAATACTTTAATGGTAGCTATTGTTGTATGCAAACTCGATCAGCGGCAAATGATCATCCCAACTACCTTTGAAGTCTAATATACAAGCTCGCAGTATATCCTCAAGTGTTTGAATTGTACGTTCTGCCTGACCGTCTGTTTGAGGGTATAAAATTGTACTTAAATTCCCTTGTGTTCCCAAACTCTTCTAAATGACTTCAAAAAATTTGCAGTGAATTGAGCTTCCCTATCAGAAATAGTAGAAATTGGCACTTCATGTAGCTGAATTATCTCTTTAATATACAACCTTGCATACTCTTCAACTGTATAAGTAGTTTTCACCGGCAAGAAGTGTGCTGACTTAGTGAGTCTGTAGGCTATTACCCATATGGAATCAAACATCCGAAATGAGCGAGGCAAACCAGTGACAAAATGCATGTTGATCATGTCCCAGTTCCACATTGGAAGTTCCTATACGCTTCAGTTAACCTCTGGGCTTTTGGTGCTCTACTTTTACTTGTTGACAACTTGGACATTGAGCCACAAATTCCGCAAGGTTCTTCTTAATGTCACCCCATCAATACATTCCTTTTAAGTCATGATACATTTTAGTTGACCCCCGATGGACAAAATATATTGAATGATGTGCTTCCATCATAATCCTCTTTTTTAGTTCATCTACATTAGGTACACACAATCTGTTTTGACAACATAGTACTCCTTCTTGCGTAAGCTCAAATGTCTTTGTTGTACCATGTTGTACATTCTCCTTAAGATGTAGTAGAATCGAACCAGTGTACTGCTTCTCTTTGAATTCCACTACTAATGAGGATTCTGCCGCATTTTGCACAATAACCCCTTCGTTTGGAGATTCAAGAAGGCGAACCCCCAAGCTAGTTAGTTGGTATAGATCTTTAGATATCTCCTGTCTTCCCCTAGACTGCCCATAAGTGCTTGCAATCGTCTTACGACTTAAAGCATCAGCTACTACATTTGCTTTCCCGAGATGATACAATATATCAATGTCATAATCTTTTAATAGCTCAAGCCATCTTCGCTGCCTCAGATTTAGGTCCTTTTGCTTAAAGATATGTTGTAAACTCTTGTTCAGTGTATATGTGATAAAGCTCAACTACACTTCATCCGATTCTAACTGTAGGTGGTTGCTATCAAGTATAAACCCAACGAATAGTTGGGGTCGATCCTAGAGGGAGTGATACGGAATGGAATTCAATTACGAAGTAAAAGGTGTGTTCTAGTCATTTGTAGAAGTAAATATTATCGAAAAAAGTTAAAGTAAATTGAAGGGGTTGATAACTAGTGTCAAATGGGGGGTTTAGAGTGACAATTGACAACTACAAAAACAGAGAATTAATCAAGTAGAGAAGGATTCTCGGGGATGTGATCAATTAAATACTAATTTCACTATATGGGTGATTATAATTTACTAAATGACATTGAATCTTAGCAGGTAGGCTAGGCTTTAGATGTAATAGCCATCTCCCAATCAACTCTCACGATTCAGGCGAGTTCTCTCAAACCTCGACAAGCTTAACAATAAAAATAGCCCAAAACCTCAATTAATCTACTCTCTTGAGCTAGATTGGTAGGATCGAATTCAGATTCACTCTCTCGAGCTTAATCAACGATAATCGAATCACTACAATCATCAACCGATAGTCTTCATTCTAAAACCTCTTTCTCAAGCAAACCTAGAATGCTATGTTAGCATTGCATTTGCAACTACAATTCATGGATTAAAACACAACTATCAATCAAACCCACTTCAAATCAACATTTAAATAAGTAAATAATAACATCCATAAGCTAATTAGAACATTTAATCACATGATCACACCTCCAAGAATGGAGGTTTTAGCCACAAATTATAAATTGCAAGAAAATATTACCAACTATATTCTCCATCAGCTGGGTAACAAAATTCAAGTCTTCACAATGCTTGGAATCAACTTAAAATCCAATTCAAAGTTCTACTCAAAAACTACTAAGAACAGTGTTTGGATCAAAACCCCAGAGTTGGAATGTGTCTCAACTTTTGGAAATGTCAGAACTCCCCAAAAACTCTTTTAAAAAATCACATTTATACTCTTCTAAATTTTAATCCTTTGGACCAGTCGACGGAATTAGTCGAGCATCGCCAACTAGGTCGGCGATGCGCCAAGTGTCTGTCTTCATCGCCTTCCAGACTCGCCTCTTCACCATTTAACTTTTGAAATTATAGGCGATCAGGGTCCTTGTCGCCGAACCATTCGCCGAACCACTGAAATACCATTTCCATCGCCAAGTTGGCTTTTCCCTACGGCTGGCACACTGTAACTTTTGGCGAGCTATAGTACCACTCGGTGAGTGGTCTTGGCAATAGTCAACTTTTCTTGTCTTCAACCTTTTCAGTTTTTCTGCTCCTTTTTTCCCGGTAATGTCCTTGCCTTGCTCTTTTGCCTCAATTGCTGCAAATCAACACTTTAACATCAGTTTAGAGCAGAAATTAGGCATTGAGGACAATAAAACTATCAAAATAAAGTCCTAAATGAGTCAAAATCCCCGACTCATCAACAACCCCAACTTTAACTTTTGCTTGTCCTCAAGTAAAAATAAGATTAATCAGTTCAACAGAGATATCTACAAATAGTGCTACTTAAGACTCAACATGCATGCACATGAGGTTCAGTCTACCCATGCAATGTCCAATTATGCACTACAAGTTTCAAACTTTGACTATCAATCATCAAATAAAATTAACGTTCACAATGCTATCTTCAAATGCAAATTCAAGCTAAACAAGAGTATTCATATGCCCTCTTATCAAGAATGATTCCATGCTCACACAAAGCTCATCAACATTTCAGAATTCTGGAATAAAAAACAATTCTCACTCTTTCAAAGATAAACACATGCATGATGTTTCCCTATAGGCTTGCCCGTAATTTCCAATCAACACGACATTAAGCTCAATCAAGATCACAAAGATCTTTCAAGGCTTGTAACGGGGCTGAGGGTAAAGGTATGATAGTTTTGGCTTAGTGAATTCTACCTTCATGAAGCATGGCCTACATTTCACTTTTTCTCCTTCTCTTTCCCTCTTTTTGATTTACACAATCCACCCTATGTTCTTTTGAGCATGACTCATTGGATACCCCTTTTGTTTTGCCCATTGTACAAACTTTATTTCAACAATTCTTTTCTTTTTCGATCTTTTTCTTCTTTCATTTTTCTCTCTTTTCTTTTTCTTATTTTTTTACATGGAGGAGTTCAATCTTTTTCAACACGATCCTTCAAGGGAAAAATTCTCAAACTTCTTGACTTTCCTCCCTTTTCTCCACACCCCGCCTAAGTTGTCTATTCATACTAACCAATGCTCCATGAAGGTTTTAGGTGGAAAAGAAAGATGTCAAATGTGTTCAAGTTTCATCCAAAGAAAAAGATAGGCTCAAACGCTGCCAAGCAAGGTTTACACTTTCACAAGGTGGTTGCAAAGAGGTATAATGACAATTTTGGTTCACTCTCCACAAATGGTGCCTACGATCATCTCTATCATTTGCCTACATTAGTAGATTGGACAAACGGGGTAATTTCTTAATATTATCAAGCACACATTTGAAGACAACCTCACCACACACGACATTCAACACAATCATCAAACAAGATTCTACAATTTTATCTATCGTGCAACGATCATCACTAGATTCATTTCAACAACCGGCCAGTCACAATTAGATGCTAAGAGTTCACACATGACTTATGCAACTTAAATTTGCCTCATCGGAATCGCACACACATATTGTTCAATTAAGAGCACTATTTAAGTCATTGGTATTGATCGCAACCAATACTCAAATTCGCAAGAGAGCATACAAACATCAAGAGGTGGCCAAATCAACATCAACATTAAAACCAAAGGCTCAAAATTAACACAACACTAATATATACCAAAAAGATCCAACATTTACAAATACAAAAGCAACAATAAAATCCATAAAGCAGGCCAAAAGAGGTAGGTATAAATGTGCCTCACCCCTCCAAACAAAATAAGCAATTTTCCTCAAATGCAAAAGAAATAAAAATATCCAAATAGAAAAACATAGAAAGAGTTAAAATCCCCCTGTCAAACTAGGCCTGAGGTGAACTCTGCATGTCGGTGACTCCCTCAATCTGGGCATCAATGCTCGGATCAACAACATCTTTAGCTCCACTAGAGCCCACCATCAATGTATTCCTCAAAGACGCCTCTACAACTATCTGTACCATAGCCTCTGACTCAGCATCCATATTATCCCTAGCAATATCTCCAATCGTAGTAACTGAAGTAATCTCAAAACTGTCTGAGAAGTCTGTGCTCGAAACCTCAGGTCGGGTCACTGTGCCAAATAACATCGAGAGATCGGTGGACTTCAGCTCATCCACATTGCGCCTTAACCCCAAAATATCAGCCTTCAAGGCAGTCAGATCCTCAGACACACCATTATTCAGCTCATAAGCCTTCACTCTCACAGTGAGGGCATCCAATGCAAATCCATGTGCGTCGATCATATCCTGATGCTCTCTCAACTCGGCTTGTATAGGAGCTAAAACAGCTGCAATGAACCTCTCAATCATCCTGGGGACAATAACCTATACCCATGAGGCACTAACATTAGTAGAGCTATAATATGACCTGAGTCAGTGGGCACTGGGAGGAAGCAGCAGTAGCAGTAGGGGGAGGAGTAGCAGTAGAACTAGATTGAATAGAAGTGGAAGTGTTGGGGTACCTGTAGGCTCACCAGCCTGAGGTAAAAGGATTTCCTCTGTTGGCAACATCTCCATCTGAACCACCGGGGAAGTATCTGCCAGTACCGCTCTCGTCCTCTCGACCTCATCTCTGGTGTACTCAGCCTTTATCTGCCGAATGTCAATAGAAGAAGTGGGAGTCAATTTCACATTCGTCTGCTCAACCAAAGGCACTCGGGCACGCCTGTACAACTCCATAATAAGTACTGGAAATGGGAGAGAGGTCTGGCTTTGCTTTTCCCTCATGGACATCTCCTGCTCAAAGATCAGGTCGAGATTTAGTCTATCCCGGTCCATGATACAAATCCAATAGTGCAACCTTTAGGTGCTGGAGTATCGACTCATTCTGGGACGATATCACAATGCTGTTGATAAATCCAAACCAGCATCTGGAAGCCACATTTAGATCCTTCTTCTCGATCGGGGCCCCTGCCTCTATCCACGATGGAGTAATGTCTGAGATTAATGGGGCCAACCAACCCTTCAAGTCATCAAGTGTATTTTTTGTATTTTATCCATAAAGTAGTGGATCACATTCATCATACAACCAAGCACCTCGTTGATGTCGGTGCTTCTACATTTTACCTTTCGACCCCGCACCACTACATAATCAACCGGCTTGAACGAGCTGGCCTTCTTCTTCCCTTTAGGAACCAACTTGCCATACTCCGCATAAAACTCACGGACCCAAGTAGGAATACAGGAGTTGTGGGGCTTTGTGAAAATTTTGAACTTATGAAACTTGATAGTGTTCCACACCACCGGGTATCGGTCTACTACTCCATCAGTAGACAATCACTTCTCCTCTATAATTGTCCTCAAACCCTTGACCTTCAGTATATTCAATGATCGGGGTGGGGGTGCCTGAACTGGTGGCATCGAATGAACCCGCTCAACAATTGGAGCTGGAGGCAGAGGAGGAGTAGGTGGCACTGGGATTCTGGCTGGATCATGTACAGATTTGGAGCGCAACTCTGCTCTCCTAGTCTGGAGAGTTTGATCGTTCTCCAGTTTAGACACGGAGATCGATGATCTATCACCCTGGTTGCCCTCACCGTCGAACTCTGAAGTGGTGAGGTGGGTGACATAGACACCCATGATGTCGGAGCTCTCCTCCATTGGTGTGGGCACAACTGGCCCTTTGCCCTTTCCTTTACCCCTAGTCGGAAGAAGGTTGTCTTGTGTGGTCTGGGATGGTGCAGCACCCTCATTGATAACGATGCCCCGAGCACATTTTTGGGGTGGTTGATTCCTTCCAGGTACCTTCGGTGTAGCCATTCCTGCAAAGCAACATGGAATATGTTAGACTTGGCACGAAAAATATCAAAGTTGAAAAAAATGTGCAGGGAAGCTCGCCGAGCCAAGTCGGGCTCGCCGAATGTTCCTGACTAAAAAGTTTCAGAAATTAGCACAAGTTGGCGATGTCCAGGGCCTTTCGGTGAATTGCCGACACCATTTGGAGAACTAAAAGTAGATCACCGAATGTGACAAAATATCTTTCAAAATTAAGTGCTCAGAAAGGTGATCTAAGGGACATTCGGCGAGTCACCGAGTGAACTCGGTAAGTTCACGCGTATCACTGAATGTTACAAAACCATTTCACCTATTTTGAAGGATTAAAAGGGTAATCCAGGGTCTTTAGGCGAACTGCCAAACCATTTGGCGAGTTCGACCCAACTCGCTGAATAGTCCAACGTGCATATTTTTACCCCGACCGCCAATTTCTAACCTACAGCCCACAAGAACAAAATTAAACACCTATTCTATGCAATTAAACCCAGACCCATACTACCCATAATCTCAGGGTACTCAGACATTCCCTAGTTTTGCCAAAATTAGCCAATCGACGTCTTTCTCTCTTAAGAATGATGTCACCCGCTCTATCATTGGGTAAAATCAGACAATCAACATAATTTGGGTTACTCAGACTTCATCCACACTAGACCCAACACTTTAATCAAAACAACCCACAATTTGATTCATGCAAACACACGGGATTCCACCGTTAAAGGCTAAATTATGAAGTGAAGTACGACAAGGGCACACAATATGAACCAATATTCAAACAATCATGATCATGCACATAAATCAACAGGTCAATGATCATGCCTTTGGAAACTACTAAATAGTTAAAGATGGGGTTCGAAAAACTAACCTTAAGAGTAGATAACAGATTCTAGGCTAGAAAATCTATACGCGAAAGTGTACAAACTCCCCCCGAGCAATTGATCCCTACGAAAAATCGTAAAGAAAGGAAGTACGAAATTTAAAGCGCGGTTGTGAAAGTGCAAAAACCAAAAAATATGAAATGAGGGAGGTTTTTGAATTTAAAAATGGTTCAGCCCTTTATGACCCTTCAGTTCGCACGCTAGTCGGCGATGGTCACTTATGTCGCCTACCATTCGGTGATGCGTCGAAAAGATCCTTTGTCCGCCGAGTTTTAAAGAACCTCTAGCTAACTAGTTGGTCCAAATGGCAATCCAGATCGGGCTTGCAGACCTATTTAGTGAGTCGTCGAGTGGTATCTCGGCTTGCATAACTGCTCCTCTCCTCAAAATTTTGAATTTTCAACCTGCACATTTCAACACCCGTTAGTCAAACAATAGTATTAAAAACATAAAATCTTGGGTTGCCTCCAGAGAAGCGCCTTATTTAAGGTTGTGGCACGACAAGGATACTCATTCACGATCATTATTTGTGTTAACCAAGGTATCACTTGGTAGTCCCCCTTTTTGCCTTGGGCTTAAATGGGACGAGATTTGGCCCATCTGCGTTTCCAGCTGCTTAATAGATACCGAATGGGAAGTAACCACCTAGTTCAAAGATGAGACATCGTTTTTCATTTCTTTTAGAACCTTGTCTGACCCTTCCACTTTATTGAGAATATGTGCTAGCATGTCCTCCGTGAGGAAATGTTCAGGATCAGCCCTTTGCTCTTTTGGCTTTTAACGCTCATGCGGGGGTAAATGGCGATTCTTGTTGCCATCTCGCTCCTTCAAGTTATTCCCACGGTCATACCATTCCCTATCACGGTCTCTCCAACCTTCATCATGCTCTCTATTCCAACCTTGGTTCTGACCCGGCCTTGGATAATTCAGACGGAACCCTCCTCCTTGACTTTCAAGAAAATGCACTTTCTCATTATATAAAGCCTCAAAGTGTGCATCATCGGGGTTCACCCCGCTAACTCCAACTGCATTCACAGCTTTAGAACCACTACCCATGACATGTTTTGACAACAAATCCATTTAGTTCATCAGTTATGATCCCTCTCTTGGTCCTTTTCAATTTGTTCCTTTGTCATCCTAAAGGTCAAAGGAGACACTTGATATTTCATAGTATACCAAGCACGGTTGATCTTCGTCATTGCATCAAGAAGAGTGGATGTGATTTAAAAAGGTTGCTGCATAATTCCTCCTTGGACAAGTTGGTCAGCCACACCCTTGTTAACTGAAGCTAGACTCCGATAGAAATGTTGTAATAAGACGTTGTTTGGGAGTCCATGAGTTGGACATTGGAGCAACAGTTTTGGAATCGTAACCAAGTCTCGTGGATTGGTTCACCATCCAAGCGTTTGAAACCCCGAATATTATCTCTCAATCCCATCATCCTTGAATGAGGGAAAAACCTAATGTAGAATGCCTCAGTGAGCTCTTCCCAAGTGGTAATTGAGTCCCTTGGTAGGTCGGCTAACCACTTAGTTGCCCCCCATTAGAGAAAAAGGGAATAATCGAAGCCGGACTGACTTTTGGGAGATGTTCTTGAAAGAAAATAGACCACAGACATCCACAAAATTCCAGATGTGGTCATGGGGATCCTCATGAGCTAGACCTCTAAACAAACCCTTTATTTGCAACAGCTGTAACATCGTGCTAGTCACATGAAAAACCACATTTCCCACAACCAGAGGAAACCAGAGGCAACCGAATAGCACCTACACCACCCAACTAAGCTAAATTGACATCATTCAAGTTGCTGATGTCGTCATTGTATCAAATGTCACGACCCAGGGGTATATCCTAGATGTAACATGGTGTACAAGACCCCGAGAGGCCTCACACAAGCCACTTAGCTTTCATAACATAAGATAGTAAAATTTAGTGGAAATTTAAAATATTTTCAACATAATCAAAGTCTTTATAAAATGAAGCAGAAGTCTAATACACTTTTGTCTCAAACCATCTAAAACATGAATATATTTGGGACACTACCCATACAATAGTTCAAAACATAAAATAAAAGGACATAAGGAAATGGTGGTCAAATCCTCAAATGCAATAAGGACTCACCAATCTTCAAATCTTGCTCTACTATGATCCTAGCCACGGGGAAGAGAGTCGATATCGCCAAACCCTACATTTGGATAAGAAATGTAGGTAAGAGTATGAGTTAGTACAAACATGTACTAAATATTATAGTTTGCATAAATCATCAACATAAGCATAAGAGATAACATAAGTCATACGCATAATCAATGCACAAAAATCATCATAATATAAGAGGAATACTTCTTGAAGTAACCTCACTTATCCTTAATCAAGTCTTGGGTCATACATATCAAAGAAGGCAACTCAATCAACAATCCAAACTAATCTATCATCACAATAAATAAATTGCATCCTAAGACATACTTACGATACTTCCTTGAAGTAACCTTGTTTCATCATAACTATGCTACTTTGATTGGGGACTTGTCCCTTCTTAGCTATTTCTACTATTCATGGAAGAGTACTACTTTACTAATCCAAGCTAAGTTATTATTTATGAATGATTACTATTTACCAATTCAATGCTACCAAGTAAAAACACCTCATTATGCTAGACCAAACTATCATGGAAAGAACATTATCATGCAAGTCCAAGCTAACCAAGGAAGGGTACTATTGCTCAATCCAAGCTACCATGAATTGGTATGGCCTTACCAAGTCAAGCAACCATGCAAAGCGTCTTATCATGCTAGTTAAAGCTAACCAAGGAAGGGTACTATTGCTCAATCCAAGCTACCATGAAATGGTATGGCCTTACCAAGTCAAGCTACCATGAAGCGCTCCTTATCATGCTTAGTTCAAGCTAACCATTGGAATGGTACTATTGCTCAATCCAAGCTATCCATGAGTTCTAATAACCCAAGCTATCATGAAATCCTATTGTCTTACCAAGTCAAGCTATCATGAAGGGATCTCATATTACCACTTCAAGCTACCATGGATAAAGCATCTCATTACGCTAACTCAAGCTGAGTGTTATCTATCATAGTTCATAAATGCTTTGATTCATTTTAGGTGAGCAAGTCTTTCAACGTAAAATCATTCTATGTGAGAAAACCTTTAACATTCATACATTCATATAGTAGATCATGTGGGTACATCCTTCCATAACAATCCTATCTAATAAACAACATTCATCATATAAGCTTTACTCTCAAAGCCCTACTAAACATAGTTCATCATATAAGCTTTACTCTCAAAGCCCTAATAATCATAATTCATGTCTATATGCTTCACTCTCAAGCAATCTATAATGTACCATATCAATCTTATATGAATACATCTAAATCCTCAATTTCCCCTTTCATGGAGTAAAACCCATCTATATCAAATTCATCTTAGACTCATGGGTTAGGAATGGGTACATGTAAATTCATACTTAAATCATTGAATCTACTCAATTCAAGCATAAACAATCATAATCCACTCAATTGGATCAACATACATCAATACCCACAACATTAGAAGAAACCAACTCAATTTAGGAATTTCTACTTCTCAATTGGGGAATCTAATAGGGCTCCATGTATGAAAGGATTCCATGGATGAAAAAGCCATCATCCCTTTATAACAAATCCCACAAATGCTTGAGGATTAGAGGCTTTAACTTGATCCTAGCTTGAACTCTTTCTTCTTTTTCTTCAAGTTATAGAGAGAGAAATATTTGAAAGAAGAACTTGGGATTTCTGGGTGAGTTTAAGGGTTAAAATCACTTATATATGTGTACTAGGCTTGGGTAAAATGTCCTAGATTTAATATAATTAAAGTCGAAAAGACCCATTTAACCCTACACTTAACAGTGGACTGCCCACCTTCACGAGGGGCTCCACGAGCCGTGAAGCCATTTTTCGGTGCGGAATTGGTAGCTGTCTTATTCATAGAAGTGGTAGTGTGGTAGGTGGTAGTGTGGTAGGTGAGTATTTTATTTTAAAGATTTTATTATAATAATATTCTTTTGTTAAGTGTCTTAATCTTG
>JAJOOR010035018.1:0-18386 GCA_036250505.1 Solanum acaule | reverse complement strand
GGAACCAGCAACGCCAACAACATAGTAAAGAAAGCAAGTCGTGCCCTCAAATGCCTTGTCTTAGACAACTGGCATAGAGGCTCGATTATCTTGCTATGGTTTCTCGCTATTATTGGACTTTTCACTTGGAAATTCATGCAGTATAGGCAAATGGAAGCATTTCAAGTTATGGGTTACTGTTTGGCTACAGCTAAAGGGGCTGCCGAGACACTCAAGTTTAACATGGCACTAATCCTTTTACCAGTTTGTCGAAACATGTTAACTAGGTTACGTTCAACAAGAGCCAGGATACTTATTCCATTTGATGACAATATCAATTTTCACAAGGTAAACACTCCATACCTCAATTTATCACTAGTATCATCTATTCCTTAACTACGCCATTGACTTGCAGATTATTGCACATGCCATTGCTGTTGGCATAATACTTCATGCAGCCAACCATTTAGCGTGTGATTTTCCCCATTTGGTTAACTCATCGCCAGAAAAATTTGCACTCGTAGCTTCTGATTTTGACAAGATGAAGCCAAGCTACATTAGTCTTTTGACTGGTGTTGAGGGCATCACCGGTATTTCTATGGTAATTTTGATGACTATAGCCTTTATACTGGCAACACGACGCTTCAGGAGGAGCGTACTCAAGTTGCCACCCCCTCTGAACCGATTAACAGGCTTTAACGCATTTTGGTATTCTCATCACCTTCTGGCATTTGTCTATATATTGCTACTACTACACGGAACATTCCTGTTCTTTGTCCACAAATGGTATCAGAAGACGGTAAGGACTATGAATATAATTAGTACAAAGAAAGCAAGCTTCAAATTGAAAAAACATTTATCCAAGATATATGCTAACAATATATCACCAATAACTATTAATGCAGACGTGGATGTATATCTCCATTCCGTTAATCCTGTATATTGCAGAGAGGACTTTGAGAACATGGCGATCAGAAGACTATGCAGTTAAGATATTGAAGGTAAGTTGCCAATGAGGCCTTCATCTCTTGCAAACTAAGGGCATGAAACTGATACATGTGGTTAAATAGATGGCATTTTCATCAATTACACTTGTATTCTCGGGACAGTACAAGAAACTAGCTCCTAAAATGAAACTGTAAAACCACTTAAGAATATAGGGAGAGGAAGATCAAGAACAACAAGATAGAAGAAAACAAATAAAGAATTGATTTTCGGACCTTACAGGTTTCTGTACTTCCAGGAGATGTCTTGAGCTTGATCATGTCAAAACCAGCTGGCTTCAAATACAAGAGCGGGCAGTATATATTCCTACAGTGCCCAACAATATCCTCATTTGAATGGTAGGTATTGTTGTTTCACATGCAAGCTGATTATGTACCCGACAGGCACTGAACATATATCTCAATATTTCTCCAGGCATCCATTTTCTATAACATCAGCACCAGGAGATGACTACCTCAGTGTTTATATCCGGATTGTAGGTGACTGGACAAAAGAACTTAAGACGGTATTCACAGAGATTCCAGCATGTGTAGTTGGTCGAGAAAAGTTTGAAGAACATGAAAATGTTGATCAAAGAGGGTAACTTTACTACTTCTGACCAGTCAAACCTACATCATGATTTCCTTTACAAGTTCTAAAAATGTTATCGACCATGCAGTTTACCTCGATTGCTAGTTGATGGACCATATGGAGCTCCAGCACAAGACTATCAAAATTATGATGTCTTACTTCTTGTAGGACTTGGTATTGGAGCTACACCTTTTATAAGTATCCTAAAGGATCTACTGAACAATACAAGAGCACATGAAAATGTGGTAAATCTTACTTCATCATAACTTCAAAGCAATAATGTTGTAAGGCTCCAAGTAAATATTTTCCGTCCATGATTCTGTTTCAGGATTCGAATACTGAGACCAGCACATCTGATGATAGCTGGACAAGTTTTGGTTCTTCAAGCTCAGCATCAAGTGCAAAAAAGAAATCACAAAGGGCAAGAAGTGCACATTTTTATTGGGTTACCAGAGAACCTGGATCCTTAGAGTGGTTTAAAGGAGTGATGAATGAAGTTGCAGAGATGGATCACAAAGTAGTACACACATACTTCTTGCTACATGTCCTTAATTGGAATTCTACGTTGGTCGATTTCTGTTTTAATATTATTGCCATCAACTCAGTTATGTTCCTGTATTCTGGTGATGGAACAGGGTCAGATAGAGATGCATAATTATCTAATGAGTGTTTATGAAGAAGGTGATGCCAGATCAACTCTCATCACCATGCTCCAGGCACTTAATCATGCAAAACATGGTGTTGACATCTTGTCTGGCACTAGGGTATGATCCATCACATAGAGCTTCTCAGAGTGAAATATTTTTAATTCTACTGACATTAAAACTAATTCTACTGTAGGTAAGGACACATTTTGCAAGGCCCAAATGGACTGAAGTGTTCAAGAGAATAGCATTGAAACACCCCTATTCCACAGTAGGTAAAGAATTTCTACAATCTCAATTATGATAATTTATTAAGCACAAGAAGTTATGACAAGTGCCCCTCCCTTCCTACATGATTTTGCTAGTTAACTTAGACCTAATGCCTAATGATTAATTCAGCAAAAATGACACATCCTCATTCTAATGATAATCATAGTAGAAGCTAATAAAACAACAAATATCAAAGGTTAGAGAAAATGGTCAAATAACCCCCAACCTATTATCAGATTTCCAACTACGCTCTTATACTTCACAGGGGTCCTATTACTCTCCGGGGCTATTTTAAGGTAGATTTATTTCCTTCCTGAAATGAAACGTCATTATCGGACATGTGTCTTGTGGTGAAATGCAAACACTTGACACGTGTATTTCACCATTTAATAATTTTTTTTTTAAAAAAAATTCTCCTCATTCCTCCTCCTTTCTTCCTCAATCATTTCTTCAACCCTAACTATAATAAACACCATTTTTTACCTCAATAAATTTCTATATCTCTAACAATTGATAAGAACGAAAATTCTGGTCAACTTTTCATCCACTCCGAATCTCTAGAGCCTAGAAAATAGCGGTCCTAATCAAATCTTTCATTCAACCAATTCAACATTATATTTTTTTATATTTCGTTCGATTTTCTTCATTAAAAAATTCCAAATACACATTGAATGGGTCATGAACATTCGAGATTAGATTCAACCTCCGACGATTCCGTCGATGGCTCAAAATTATTGTGGATGTGCAGACAAATTTAGACCAATTTGAGAAACCTCTCTCTCTTTCCCATTCTTTCTCCCTCAAAATTTTCATGATTAATTTATAATTTGAGTTTTCGATTTTGATATTCATGGGTTTTAGGAGAACATGTTGGAACCTTCTTTTAAAAAGTAGAAGAAATTGTTTTGTTTCATTTCCTTCTACTATATTTGATTTATTTAAAACAAAATACAATTACTTCACTTTAACTTTGTTACTCTTGAGTCCATGACTTTAAAAAAAATCAATTAATGCGTATATTTTTTAACAATAAATTTAATTTGTTAGATATGTTCTTAATAAGTCTTTAGAAAAATCATAAAATGCATTAATTGTTGATAATTTTTATAGCAAACATCCATTGATGAAGCTTCAACAATGATAATGGTGAAGAAGGTATAGTTGTATAGATAAATAAGAAGAAAGACAGAGAAAGAAAATAGAAAAAGAGAAAAAACGGAAATTAAAAAAAAAAAAACAGGCAACTCACTCTATCAAAGAGAGTGAAATACACATTCTATGCCAACTCAATACTTAAGGGGTTATTTATTTCATTTTAAAGTAGTCCAAGGGGTAATAGAACTCCTGTGAATTGTAAGTGTGTAGTTGGAAATCCGGTAATAGGTTGGGGGTCATTTCACCATTTTCTCGCAAAAGTTATATACAACCTTGAAGAAGAATCTAAAAAATGCAGCAATATTGCTATATCCAAAGAACAACATGGTCGTTGATTATATAAAAATAGAGTGGACATAACTCTACAATTAGAAATTAGAAAGGACCTAGAGGCATAGATCAGTTATTACAGAAGTCATGAATAGTAAACTCTTCATAGTTCATGAAATATTCAAACAATTAGATCAACTGACACCATAAAGTATTTATCTTATTGAAGCATTTACAAGGTAGAAACAGGCCACTTCCCAATTAACATTGTATATTAAAAAAGAAAGAGACAATAAATATAACAGAAAAATTAAAAAGAATAAGTGCAAAATGAAACTGGAGACTGACAAATTAAAATGATATGCAGGAGTCTTCTACTGTGGGATGCCTGTCTTGGCAAAGGAGTTGAAGAAGCTATCACAAGAATTAACTTACAAGACATCCACACGTTTCGAGTTTCACAAGGAGTACTTCTGATATTAGCAATTTTCACTAATAATATCCAAGTGATTTTTTTTCCTTTATATTTTGTGATTATTATTTATGTGATGAATGTACATCTATATTTCAATTAAAAAATGTAAATGCATGTATCATACAAGATACTATATATGCTGAAAGAGAGTTTTCTCACAAGAAAATTGTAAATGTTCATCAAAGCAACCATTTTACAGAAATACATAAGACATTATTGTACCATAATGCAATTCTTGTGTTATCTTTTTTTGTGATGATGGTGTCCGGCAATCATTTTACAGAAATACATAAGACATTATTGTACCATAATGCAATTCTTGTGTTATCTTTTTTTGTGATGATGGTGTCCGGACCAGCATGCGCACTTTGACTATTCACTAGCTACCTGTTACGGCATACACACCTCCCACCAACCTAGCAAGGAAGATTTAGGCAAATGAGACGAAATCATTTGTTCCCTCTGCCCCAATTTATGTAACGAAATCACCTGTTTCATCTGTCCAAATTTATGCAACACCTTTCCTTTTTACTTTGTCACAAAAATCATGACCTATTTCTATATTTAATACTCCCTCTAGTTCATATTAAGTGAATTGTTAAGACTTTGTTTTCATATTTATCATTCATGTAATGAGGTTCTTAACTACTTTACATATTATAGTACATCAGTTTGGGAATAACCGAAAGGGTTGTTGACACCCAATTTTGACCGACCAATAACCCCTTTGGCAGTGCTATTCGATTAAATACGTATTTTTAAAATATATTTCATGTTTAAGATTTTAATTAATTTTAACTAAATAAAAATATATCTATTTCCAAAAAATTATTAAGTTATTATAATAGTTAAGCTCGAAATAATTAATTTACTCAAATGTTTTAAAATTTAAGTGATTTTAATATTTTAATTTAGGTAGTATTTTAATTGGATAGCATTTCCTTAAATTTCCTCTAAATTATTTAAATTTTTGCCTATTCTGTTCTAATTCCTTTCAATTCTAGCCACTCCAATTCCAATTTATTTCAATTGTAGCCATTATTAATTTCAATTGTGGCCCATTCTTATTCCATTTTCAATTATTACCAATTAATTAAAATTTCAGATTTCAACCCAACATCTGTTAATCCTGACCGTCGATCTCATTTCTTTTAATCTTAACCTCTCATCTCAATCTAAATCAATGGACTAGTTCTATCAAGCTTTTATTTCCTAAGAAAAGACCAAAACCCTACAATTTTTTCCATTGATTCTCCCTCTCTTCTCCAAAGCGTCGCTCCTCCTCTCTCTTCTTCCCCAGATCGCTGCCTCCGCGAGAATCGGCAAGCTACTATGGAAATAAGCCCCCCCTTTCTCTCTCTCTCAATTCCACCAGCTATGGCAAACCTCCGGCGTGAACCAGAGGAGGGGTCGCTCTCCTCTCCGCCTCTTGCACCTATGCCTTCTCTATTCTCTTCTCTTCTCGCTGCTATGACAACAACAACAACAGCTCCGGCGAAAGCCGCCGGCAACAACTAGCAGCCAGCAGCTCTAAACGGCAAGGACAACTAGTCGACTAGCATCTTGGCGAGAGCAACCAACAATGGCGAGCTCCGACGAGGACAAGCCACGCGGACAATAACAACCAGACGACCTCCTTCCTCTCGCCTTTTCCTCATCTGACAACCACAAGCATAGGCGAGCAGCTGCGAAACTCCAGTAGTCGGACAACAATGGCGAGCTCCGGCAGGTGGACGACAAGAACATTAACGCTCCGGCCAGTAGCTATGAGAACAATTAAACAAGCTAAAAGCTCCGTAATTTCCCAAATTTTAGATAAATGATCCGTCCAGGTTCATTCTCGTTCCGACTAAAATCTCATTTCATTAAAGTTCTTAGTTTTGACTAATTTTTACATGCTAGGCTTATTCCTTATTAAAAATCAATAATGCTTAGGCAGATCTCATCTTGAACATGAGTTGAGAATTTTCTGATAGTTTGAATCGATTCTTATGATTTTTTGGATTTGTACCTCATTAAAAATGCCATTTTTGTGACCTTTAATTCAAGTCAAATATTCTACTAAGAAGATAGCCTTACTCTTGCTTGCTTGATGATGTTGTAATCTTTCCAATATCTGACCTTAATTGCTACTTGTAACCCCCACATAAATTGCATGAGATATGATCGAGACCCACCTTTGTGGACCTCAAGGGATGCTTAACACCTTCCGCTCAAGGTAATTTGAACCTTTACCCGATCTCTGGTTCGTGGACCTTTAAGTTAGATTTAGTTAGGCTAGATAGAGTGCCCTAACGCGCCTTAATTCGTTCAATGGCAACTCTTCATTTCATTCAAACCCAAAATAGTTGTTAGGTCGTGCACCAAAACCCATTTTGCAAAAAATGGGGCGCGACAGAATGACGACTTTGCTGGAGATAACTAGGTTCTTACCATTACGTGTTTCATGCTTTATGTGGGATTTATTCGCTTTTGTGTATTTTTCTTATTGATGTGCTATTTCTATTTCTAATTTGTTATTTGCTTTCCTTTTATTGTTATTCCATGTCTAAATTACATATTCACTTACTTTCATGCTTAATCCTTTCCCATTTCCCTTATTTGTTATGTCCATGTTTAATCCCTATTTCCTTCCCTTATTTGCTTCATTCCTTTATTTGTTTGCATGCTTATTTATGTATTTATTTATTTACTACTTTGTATAACTGTTTATTTGTTACTGCTTTCCATCTACATGTTAAGTGTTTATTGCTTTGATAAACTGACATTCCGCTCATACTTCTCCCAATTGGGACCCTTTTTTTATATATATATTTTTCTCGTGATGATGTGTGACTCTGCACATCTCATAAATACTCTAATTCTCTTCAAATACCCTATATTAGAGAGATGGATGAGGCATGGCAGATGCAAATAGTTTTACTACCGTGGAATCATGTGCCTTGTCACATAGAACCTCTTCAAGTCCGTGTCGAACCAATTCTCAGAGATCTCAATTAGATCATACATGCTGCATAGACTGTAGGTGGTTTGATCCTTGGTGTCAATTCACGCTATTAGTAGCAACCCTGTCGTTTAAAGGACCCCAACACCCTTTAGACAAATTGCATATTATGTGTCAATGTGATCATATTAATTAAATCAAGCCAAATTATGTCAAACGGAGTTAAGAATTTTCTTTGAATCTAAATTTCAAATTGACAAAGTAAGGCTTGAATCAATTATGTGACCTTTATTTTTCTCTTTCAGTTATTTGTCCCACTCTGAGAGTATTGCGTCACTCATTTGAGATTATAATTTTGGCTTGTTATGTGCTACCCCGTGCTTGTGTTTGATTTACTTTTTTGCTTAAATGTTGTCTAGTATTTGGACTTTGGCTCAGCTAAGAATCTGCAATATGACAAATATGTTCAACATTCGAAAAAGTTGAGTCAACTGATGTAGGGGTAAAGGATATGAGAGGTGACTTCTCCAGTATGAGTCAACTGGTAGATTCTCACAATACCTCCATTAAGATAATAGAACAACACTTGGGGAAACTTTCAGCATCACTGAACCATAGGAAGAATGGGTCACTACCAAGTGATACTATTTAAAACACTAAGAAGGACGGGCATTGCATAGCTATCACCACCAAGAGTGGTAAGATTATTAATGAAGAGAGGAGACTGAAGCTGAACATGTAGATGACACGGAGGTTACTCAACCAATACCAAAACAAGCAGGAGAACCACAGAAAGGGGTTGAGGGAACTAGGCCTTAGCAACAGATCCCAAGACCACCTCCTCATTTCCCTCAAAGGCTTAAAAAGAAATCCAAAGATGGGAAATTTGCTAAATTCATCACCATGCTGAGATATCTATCAGTGAATATCCCTTTGGTGGAAGCACTAAAGCAGATGCCAAGATATGCCAAGATCATGAAGGACTTGGTAAAAAAAAAAAGAGTTGTAAGTATTGATTTGACTAACAATGTTCATCACTGCAGTGCTATTGCTACCATATCTCTGGTACAGAAGAAGGAGGATGCGGGTGCATTCACCATACCGTGTACCATCGGATCAATAAAATTTGCAAATGCCTTGTGTGACTTAGGGGCCAGTATAAACTTCATGCCGCTAGCCATCTACAAGCAACTAAGGTTAGCAGTTCCAATAACCACAACAATGAGGTTAATGATGGCAGATAGGTCAATGAAGCGACCTGTGGGCATCCTATGTGATGTGCTCGTAAAGGTGGACATGTTCATCTTTTCGACATACTTCATTATCTTGTATTGCGAAGTGTATTTTGAGGTTCTCATAATTTGTGAAGACCATTTCTGGCCATAAGACGAGCATTGGTAAATGTTGAGAAAGGAGAACTGAAATTCAGACTCAACAAAGAAGAGGTAAAGTTTAATATTTGCAGGTCAATTAAACAGCCAAATGACATGAATGTGGTGTCTGCGATAGAGTTTTTTGATGAAGAAGAGATGGGAGCAACCATTGAGGAGAGCGTGGCTGTTAAAACATCAGCAGTCGTGTTGATGAATTTTGAAGCGGATTTCCAGATTGATTGTGTGGAAACCGTAAATGCCTTACAGGGTATGGAAGCACACTCTTTTGCCCCAAAAAAATTTGATCTGGATTTGAAAAGCAGGCCAAGCCCTCCAGCAAAACCATCCATTGAGGACCCGCCTGTGTTGGAATTGAAATAATTACCTAGTCACTTGAGGTATGTATTTTTGGGCGCTAACAACACTTTGCCTATGCTTTTGGCTGTATATTTAAATGATGAACAGGTTCAAGCTATGATTAAAGTGTTGATAAAGTACAAAAGGGCAATTGGGTGGACCATTGCTTACATCATTCGGATACCTCTAGGTATATGCACTCATAATATCAAACTTGAGGAGGACTGCAGCCCAAGCATTGAGCACCAGTGGAGGTTAAACCCACCAATGCAAGAGGTGGTAAAAAAGAAGATCATCATGTGGTTAGATGTTGGGGTGATGTATCCCATTTCTAACAGTCACTAGGTCAGCCTAGTAAAATGTGTGCCCAAAAAGGGTTGTATGACAGTAGTGGCGAATAGAAATAATGAGTTGGTCCCATAAAGACCATTCACTGGATGGCGAGTGTGTATGGACTATAGGAAGCTGAACAAATTGTCCTTGAAGGATCATTTCCCCATGGCATTCATGGACCAGATACTTCACAGGTTGGCTGGAAAAGGGTGGTACTGTTTATTAGATGGATACTCTGGCTACAACCAGGTATCAATCACTCCTAAAGATCAGGAAAAGCCCAACTTTAAATGTCCTTATGGCACCTTTGCATTTAAACGCATTCCATTTGGACTATGTAATGCACCAGCAACTTTCCAGAGGTGTATGATATCCATCTTCTCGGACATGGTGGAGGACACTCTGGAGGTATTCATGGATCACTTTTCAGTGGTAGGTGATACTTTTGATGACTATTTTCTCAATCTGAGAAGGTCTTTACAAAGATGCAAAGAGGTTAATCTAGTGTTAAATTGGGAGAAGTGCCATTTCATGGTTAATGAAAGCATAGTCATTTGTCCTAAGGTTGGAGGTCGACAAGGCCAAAATTGATGTAATTGAAAAGTTGTCTCCTCTTATCTATGTGAAGGATGTTTGGAGATTCTTAGGACATGCCAGGTTTTATAGTTTTTTCATAAGGACTTAGTGAAAATTGCACACCCCTTGTGCAAGCTTTTGGAGAAGAATGTGAGATTTACTTTTGATGAGGCATGTCTAAGATCTTTTGAATTCCTGAAGGAGAAGCTGATCTTTGTCCCGGTGATCATTGGTCTAGACTGGGCTGAGCCATTTGAGGTCATGTCTGATGCTAGTCATACTGCCCCAGAAGTTGTGTTAGGGAAAAAGCCCAACAAGATGTTCCATCCGATCTATTATGCTAGCAAATCACTAAATGAAGCACAGCGAAACTACATAATCACTGAACAGGAACTACAGGCTATGGTGTATCCTTTCGAGAAATTCAGAGTTTACTTGCTGGGTACTGGAGTAATAGTCCACACGGATCATGCAGCTTTGAGATACCCCATGGTAAAGCAAGATGCAAAAACTAGGTTGATCAGATGGGTGTTGCTACTTCAACAGTTTGATTTTGAGGTTAAGGATAGGAGAGGTTGTGAAAACCAGGTGGCTGATCACTTGTCTAGGTTGGAGGCTCAAAAGAAAGAGGAACTTGAGCTCGAAATAAATTATTTGTTCTAGGATGAGTAGGTATTAGACGCTACTCTTGATCTTATTCCTTGGTTTGCCTATTTTGCTAACTTTCTTGTTAGTGATTTGATGTATGAGGGGCTGACATTTCACAAAAGGAAGAGATTCATGCATGATGTGGGTAAGTGTTTTTCGGATGAACCTTATTTGTATAGGGTGTGTGCCAATAATTTCATTAGGCGATGCATCCCTGAAGCTGATATGTTGCACATTCTACAGGCATGTCACTCCTCTTTAGTAGGTGACCACCATGGAGGCGCTCGGACAACCCACAAGGTACTTCAGTATGGGTACTACAAGCCCACAATTCATTAGGATGTGATGGACATAGTAAGGAGTTTTGATGTGTGGTGTGCCAGAGACAAGAAGACATCTCTTGGCGCCAATAGTTGCCTATGACACCCATTCTAGAGGTGGAGGTGTTTGATGTGTGGGGAGTTGATTTCATGGACTCATTTATGAGCTCTTATGGGTAGAAGTACATATTGGTGGTTGTGGACTATGTGTCCAAATGGTTTGAGGCAGTTTCTTTTCATGAGAATGATGGCACGAGTGTTGCTGGCTTTCTGAAGAAGAATATTTTCTCAATGTTTGGCACACCCAGAGCCATTATCAGTGATGGTGGTTCCAATTTTTGCAACAAAATATTCAGCGCGTTTCTAGCCAAATATGGGGTTAAACAGCATAAGATGCCAATACTGAATCACCCGCAGACCATTGGGCCAGTGGAGGTGTCCAATAGAGAAATAAAGGTGATTCTCGCAAAAACAGTGACTACCAACAAGACAGATTCGGCACGAATGTTAGATGATGCTCTATGGGCATATCAGACATCTTTTAAGATGCCTATTGGTATGTCTCCTTATCAATTATTTTTTTGGAAGGGCATGTCATTTACCGGTTGAGCTTGAGCTTGAGCATATGGCACTCTGGGCTTTAAAGAAGTTGAATCTTAGTTGGGGTGAAACAGCAAACTTGAGACTACATTAGATTAATGAGATGGATGAGTTCTGTTTGAGAGCGTATGATAGGTCTACATTGTACAAGGAGAGAATGAAGTTGTATCATGATAAGCATATTGAGAAGAGAACTTTCACCCCTGGTGACTTAGTGTTGATTTTCAACTCCAGACTTCGTCTGTTTTCTGGGAAACTGAGATCCAAATGGTCTAGACCTTTTAAGTTAATTCATGTGTTCAGTCGTGTGCTATTCAGATTGAGAATTACAAGGGTGAGAGTTTTAAGGCCAATTGTCAACGAATCAAGGCATAGTTAGGTGTTCTAGAAGAAGTGAAAATAGTAGAGGAATGTAAGCTTGATAAAGTCTGAATAATCAAGTAACCTGTGTCGGGCCGCCACGTAAAATTGTGAGCTGCTAGGGAGGAAACCCAAGATTGTAATTATAATAGGTACTTTCCTTTTTCTCATTTTTCTTTGTTTTTATAGAGTCACTGTGTGTTGATGTGTACAGGAAGAGTTGCAAGAACTGGGTACAGACAAAGCTAACTGGTGCAGGAAACCCTTCACGGGTAACCACACGGACCGTGGTGCCCTGCACGGGCAACTTTACGACTCATGACAAACAACTACATGATATGGAGGCTACTGGAAAGTGGTTCATAGAAGGGTTCACGATCCGTCTGACTTTGTACGGACCGTCTAGACTCTCATGAACCTTATGTAAGAACTTTAGTCTCAATTCATCTTAACAGACATTTACACGGACCATGATTCCCTTCACAGGCAACTTCACGGTCTATCATTTGCTACCCAGCGGTACCAGTACCTGACCCGACCCGCGCTGAAACAACCCTTGAAATAAACATATATTTAATCCCTCAAGCACCAAAAGTTGGCATTTTTCCCCATCCTTCCTCCTATAACGGTTATTAAAGAGTACAAAAATGGTTCCCATCATCCATCAGTCCTTAATTCATCAAAGAATCGAAGCCCTAATCCTAAGTTGTCAAGAATTTCAAGTTGGGTTCACTGTCTTGTTTTTGAGCTAAATTTTCTTCTAGTTCCAAGTAAGTTCTTATCTCACTTGTTATTAGTATGATCTATTCTAAAAACAAGTTAGAATTACTTTGGTTTAGTCAAAATTAGCATGATCATGTGATGAACGATCTTGGTTGATACTGAATTGTTGTGGGTTAGTTTGAAATGCGTAAATTTGATAGTTATTGTGTATGGGTATGACAAATTTGGGAGAAAATAGTGGTACATCTTGACATTAGTGTGAAGTTGAGTTCAAAGGAGTTCCAAGCATGTCTACCTTAATGAATTGTGTAAATAAAACTGTTGAAAGGGTGAAATCACATTCATATGCATGTGGGTATGATCAAAGTCAGGTCGTAATTATATTTGATATAAATGATGATTGATATATGTGGTAGATTGGTTGAACTCAAATTTTAATAGATCTCGTAACTTCATGAAGAGGTGAAATTGGGCGTAGGTTGTTGTTGGAAGGAAAGAGCACTGAAAAAGGGCCAAGTGTAAGTCTACGATGGGCTTCACGGACCATGGAATCAACTACGAATCGTGACACCCCTTGTGGACCACACTTTGCAAAAGAGAAGTACTCTAGGGTGGATCATGATAGTCTTCATGGACCGTGGTTCACTCCATGGACTATGAAGCCATCTGTAATCCATTCTAGTACACTCATCAACTAAGTCAAGTCATGAATTAATGTTCATGAGGGTCTTCACAGACCGTGGCACCCACTATGGACCGCCATGGCTCCCATATAAAAAAATATTATTTTACTTTCCCTATTTTTATTTCTTTTAGGTAGTTTGATTCTGTTTCCCTTCCCAATGATATATTGGGTGACGGCTTTCTTAAGGCAAGGCGTCACGTTGTAATTACACAGGGGAAGTCTGAGTACCCAATACTGTGTCATTTTACTGAATTGGTTATTAATGGGTGTTTACATTGTTCAGGTACTATGGCTCCCCAAAGAAGGAACGTAGCTACACCTTCCTCACCTGCTGCTTTGCAATCTGAAAGTGATCATACTCAGGAATCTAGTAGTTCGGAAGTACAGATGAATGTTAGACGTTAAGATCAGCCACCTTGAGCTACTCGATCCAGTACAGCGAGGGCCATCCTCCAGAAAACTCATTCCCAGTTTGAAGAGGAAGGCAACAGTTTCGGAAGTGGAGAGGAAGAAGGTAGCCAGTCTGCTAATGACTGGGCCAAGACTTCAAAAGAAAGAGTAGATCCAGTAAATGAGTTGGATGAATTCAAGTTTAGGGCATATGAAAGTTCATCCCTCTACAAAGAAAAAATTAAGAAGTGGCATGATTCTAAAATCCTTAGGAGGGAGTTCCGAGTTGGAGACTAGGTGTTGCTATATAATTCTCGACTGAGACTTTTTCCAGAAAAGCTCAAATCAAAATGATCATGACCATTTAGAGTAACACGGTGTTTACAAATTGAGCCATCAAAGTCGAAGGGAAAGAGAGAACTACCTTCAAGGTGAATGAACAACGCTTGAAGTTGTATTTAAGAGAATGCCATGAAATTTCAGTGATTGAACTGGTGTATCTGGAAGATGCTTGAAAGCATTTCCACATCGTGCCACGACGTTAAATAAGGCACTTCTTTGAAGGCAACCCAATTGTTAGTTGTTTTAAATAATGCATGATGAATGTGCAGGTGTAGGTGATCTTGTGAGTCTAAAACCCATTCGGTGGTACGCCGAGTGTAACACCTCAGAAATTAGAAGGTAAAAACAAAGCCTAAACGTGAGGGTTAACGTCAAGAGTGAAGGGCAAGGGCTAAGGGAATTGGGTAGGGCCATGGAAAGGGCGCCAAGGAGAAAAAAAAGTTCCTAACCACTACCCACCATGACAACAAAGGCCTTCACAACCCGTGGTGGGCACCACTAGTCATAGTACCACCTATGGTGGGTGAGGCAATGAGCTTCTAAAGGTACCCAAGAAAGGCTCCCCTTCATGATCAACTTCATGGCTCGTGGTGAAGACCATGGACCGTGGGAAAGCTCGTGGGGTTGCCTTCACTTCTTGGGGGCTTTCCAAGGTTAGGGAGGCTACTGTTCAAGGGCCCACGGGCACCACCACGAGCCATGGTGCCCTTGCCCAGTCGTGGTGCCTGGGAGGGGATGCCTAGTAAGGGGATCTTTGGTAAATTCTTAATTATGTAGTTATTAAATGAGGTCATTTTATATTGTTTTAACAGACCTATATACGTCCTTTTAAGTCATTAATCAACCCATTCAATTCATTATTCCCAAAAACCAAAATCAAAACCCAAAGGAGTTCATCTTCTCCAAAAACATTCTCTCTCTAGAACTCCAAAGAGAAGAAGAAGAAAAGTGAAGCTAGGGTTCAAAGAATCAAATTTTTCTCCTAAAATTCATGGGAAATATTCAATAAGGTATGGTAGCTCTTCATCTATTGGTAGCTTTCACCCATAGAGCCCCTACAAAACCCCCAATTTCAAACTAGAAAACTAAAAATTTAGGGTTTGACTTCAATCTCATTGATTCCTTTAATTCATTTTTACTGATTGAATTATGTTTGTTTATGGATATATTGATGATTTTATATGATTTTAAGTCAAATTCCTCAAGAATCCATGAAATACCCTATTTTCTCAAATTGGATCTTAAAGTGTGGGTATTGATTGATGCAAGTAGAATGCTATAGAATTATGAATGTTATGAATTGATTACTTGAATCATGTTATTATCCATGACTAATGTAGTAATTCTAGGTGTGTTGTTTGAATGTGATCTATGGTCCTTGAAGGGAAAATTATGAGAATTATGTATGATCATGATATTTATGTACATGCTTTATGAATACTTTAAAAGTAATGTGATCATGACTAGGATGTAATGGTGGTGTTGTTGAAAGGATATTCTCACTACACACACACTTATGAGTGAAATATGAATGAAGTTTTTATGATTATGCTAATGCTGATGTGTTGATTGAAAGGCTATTCTCTATTATACACTTATGAATGATAAGACATGTTTTGAAAGGTTTTCTCACAATATTGGGATTCTTAAGTTGAAAGGCTATTTTCACCTATTGAATATATGAGCTATATTATGAATGATGTTGGGATGAAATGGATGCAATCACGTGAGTTGAGGTGAGGTATCTAGTAACAATCTCTTTATCCCATTTTATTGAACTCAATTAATGAAAATGTTAAGTCCTCCGTGGGGAATAATGCGAAGAAGCGAGTGGATATCGATATGAGATGGAAGCTCTCACGTGAGTTGAGGTGGGGTTTCTAGTAGCAATATTTTGTAATGGATGCCCTCATGTGAGTTGAGGCGGGGTATCTAGTAGCAATCTCTGTATCCCACAACTATGTACCCTCATAGGTCTTTAGCTAGTGGATCCACCTAAGCTAAGTTAATGGTTCTACCTTAGGCAAGTAGGACACCCTTTTCAGTGTGGGAGACACTTAATTCCATGATTTTCTCACATGATCTATGTCGGTTAAAGCTTACCCCCACAATGAATGATAATGAACTATGGCTTCTCAAGAATGCACTACTTAGTGTAGGTGGGGGTATGAGACTTCATCCATGCATTGCACAAGTAGGATTTGAGAGTAGTTATAGTGTTTTTCTTTTATGTTATGATGACCTAATGAAATGAATGAAGTATGCTTAATGTGGATTGTTACTATGAGTTGCTTTCCTTGATATGACTTAGTAAATGTAAAGGTTTTTCCTAACATCCGATAGCCTCCTATTCATAAATTGTGGCGCGCTTCACATTTATCAACAAGACTCTACTAGATGTGGTTTGAGACATCCTAAAAACCATCCCAAAAACCTTATTCTCTGATACAAAGTTTGTCACGACCCGGGGTTAACCCCTAGAAGTAACACGGTGTTATTGACGCTGAAGGGGTCGCATACAAGCCTCATAGCATATATAAACATTAAAGCATTGGAAAATAGTGCGGAACTTAAAACTTTTCTTTACAATCGAAGTATTTTATAAAATGAACGAGAATTTATGACACTATGTCTAAAACCATCTATTATACTTGGAGTAAAACTCTTGAAATACAATCTTAGGGACATAGCCCTTACAACCAAAGTCTAAAACATAAAAGAAAGGAAATAAAGGACATATGGCTGAACCCTCGAATACAATGAGGACTCACCAATCTTTTTCTTCTTGATCTCCTATGTACCTATCCAGGAGGATGGAATCCAATATCTCCAAAGCCTACACTTATAGAAAATGTAGAAAGGTGGGGTTAGCACAAAAAGTACTAAGTATGGAAGCCATGCACAAAAATCATTAAAACAAGCTTTAAAGAGACATTTCAGTTGAAATCATGTCATATGCCATTTTTGAACATCACCTTTGAAATATTTGAAGAATGAAACCCATAAGGCAACTCACATACATTTCATTATAACATGAGACATATAATTATGACAACAAGCATAGTTTGCAACATCAACATGATACACATCCCAATCTTCACAACACATATCCTCCAATCACAAAGTAATACATAATCAAATACCAAGATCATCTTATCATTAAGTAATGATCACATAAGCAAACCTTAAGAAACATTTCTGCAATGTATGGTTGGAATCCCATAATACCAACCCTACTAAGTACTCCTTTGAAGCTACCTTAATCATGCATTTCAACTTTAGACCTCATTACAATCAATAATTACGAATAAGGAAATAGTCATGTACATTACTTGAATTGTAAGGAAAGTAATTCATAACAACTGTCCATTCAACACATATGCATACATTCAAATATCATCATAACACAAAGGAACCATCCCATAACCTCCTACTAAGTCTACTTGTGCATTGTGTAAGTGAAGTTCCATACCCCCCACTCCTACTAAGTAAACTCAACAAGAAGTCATAGTGTAGTTCATGTCTTACTCATTATCTTCATTATATAGGGAAAATAGCATTAACCGACATAGACGATGTGAGCTACATGGAATCTGGTGTTCTACCCCCACACCGAAAAGATGGTGTCCTACTTGCCTATGGTAGAAGTATCGTGATAGCTTTTAGGTGGATCCACTAGCTAAAGACCTATGTGGGAACATAGTTATGGGATAAGGAGATTTCTACTAGAAACCCGGACTTCTAGCATAAAAGGTTTCCATCTCATGAGACAACCTATGTTGGGAAGACGGACTTGCTAAACGTAGAAGCTTCCTATCTCATTATTCTTCTCCTCTCGGTGCTAAACCTATTTCCCTTTAAAAGTCATTAAGCTTTACTTAGGTTCATGGTCAATAGAGAATGCACTAGGCACTCAAAAAAAGATTCATCATAATAGCTCATAGATTCATTAGGTGAGAATGTCCCTTCACTTTAGAATCATCAATAAGTGAGTAAACCTTTCATATTATCATTCATAATGTTTTCATGAGAATTAGACTGTCAATCAACATAAAAGGATCATCATGGTCAGGTACATTTCATGCATATTAATGTGTAAAGGCACATACGAGAACTATACTTTCAATTAACACCATTGATACATCATAATCATGTTTATGCATAGAGTTTGTGTGTGTAATTGTCTTTGCAATGACACAATCAACAACATTATCATCCTAGACACTTCATTCATATTTAAGTGTAAGGGTAAGGGAAGAATGGCCTTTTAACAATACCACAATATACACAATATTCATAAGACTTTTAACTTCTAAGTAAATCATGAGTTCACACACAATCTTGTCAACATGCACAAACCTTTACAA
>JAJOOR010035017.1:0-15532 GCA_036250505.1 Solanum acaule | reverse complement strand
CTTTTGTTGTAAGTTCGAAGTTATACATTTCTTCTATAGTTAATATCTTATCCCATATTTGTATTTTTATATTTTTTGCCTTATATGTGATCATGCTTTCTTCATTATTAAATCCTGTTACTACTATCGGTGTTTTTAATTTTTCCCATTTTTGTTCTTGTAAACAATTGTATTTATATATATTAGCTTCTGCTCCTATATCTATCATCGGTGTATAATATATGTTGTAATATCCCTCTATTATTATCTTTGCAAGTATATATATTTTCATATTTTTATCATATTAAATTTCTTTTTATTATTACTCTTTTAGTTTCATAATTTATTGTCAACTGTTTGTCTTCTAGATTATATAGTTTTACTTGTTCTAGCCATTTTATTTCTAAAGTGATATTTTTATCTCCTTGATATATTTTAAACTTTATTACTATTGGTACTCCTCCAATGATTATTTCCTTTTCTGTGGTTTCTTGGGTATTTATTAATGCTTTTGGTAGTTCGGGGCATAATTGTTCAGTAGTTCGGGACATGTGACTTGGGAGTGTTTTACGTGAGCTTTTTTGGGAATACTTAGTTCCCTAATAACTTTTGAGAAATGAACTCAACCCTATACTCTTGGCTTAACTTGAAACTCTATACTCTTTACTTAACTTGAAACTCTATACTCTTTACTTAACTTGAAACATGAACCTTAAAATGAAGTTAAAACATACAGTAAAGACTCTTGAAAAACTTTAAAGACTTGCTTCTTAACTTCTAAGCTTGACTCTAACTTCACTTGACTTTAATCCGAACTTTCCTCGAATTGGATTATGGATTCAAGGGTAATGATCTCATGTTTATGGATGAGTTCGTGATATTTAGATGTACCATAGAGTGTTGAAAACAACTATAAAACATAGGTACATTACCAAGACACATGTATAAAAAAGTGGGAAAGGAATGGGGAGAATTGGCGTCCTTGGCGCTCTGAAAGGCGCGGGGCGCCAGCCCTCAGATTTCAGAGGGGTCTGCTGGGCGCTCTGCATGGCGTGCCGTCCCAAGGGGGAAACTTCATAGTCCCTTTTGGGGCGCGCTATCTGGCGCGACCCCCCAATCTTTTCCCCAGAAAATCCGACTTTCTTCCTTAGTTTCTCTAACTCTAAACCCTCTCAACAACAAAGGTTCTTTCCCCAAACACTTAGAATCATTAAAATCCTCAATATACAATAGATTCAACTCGAAATTCCATCCGAAAAAATGTACCAAACCAACAAGAAACTTCAACACAACCACAAGACTTCAACAAACACAACCAATCTTTTCTCGGATTTAAAACAAGTTTGGCGTGTGGGGGAATAAACCAACCCAACACTATGATCTCACATACCTTAATAGGGATCACCCCCAATGAAATCCACGACGATCTTGACGAACCTTGCTTCTTCTTCGCTTTCTCCTCTTCTTCTCATCTTCTCTCAAAAGCCCTAACTCTCACTTTTCAAAAGGGAAAACTGATTTAAAATCAATCTAGACCCTTAATATAACCAAAAGAAATGGTTAGGGAAATGATCAAAATACCCTTACAAATTCGGATGTACTTCCCTATGCCAATAGCCCAACTTCCAAAGGGCATAACTTAATCATACGAACTCGGAATCTTGCAAACTCGGCGGCGTTGGAAAGATCATTCCAAGACCTTTCCAAACATAACTGTAAATACATCTAAATCATCCTGTGCTAGGAGTTATGACCGTTTGAAGTTGACCAAAAACACATTTTTTTCCATACTTGGCTAAATTTCCAGATTTTTGAATTCTTTCCAAAAAATGACTATTTCCAATTATAAGCTTCTTCATAGTTATTTCAAATTGCCGGATCTTACAATATCTCCCCCTTGGGAACATTCGTCCTCGAATGAGATTACTCTTACTAGGCTAAGGGTGTAACATCAAACTCAAATACCCAACAAGCAACCATGCAAACAATAACAACATGCTCACTATAATTTAAAGAGCACTAAGAAGGAAATTAGTACCTTGATCTGCATTTCTTCCGGATTCAAAGAGATGTGGATATATGTTCTTCATGTCTTCTTTGGCTTCCTTAGTAGCTTCCTCAACAAATTGGTTCCCCCAAAGGACCTTGACTGATGCTACATCTTTCATTCTCAACCTGGTTAATTAAAACCCTTATCTAAAAGATCCCTTTAACTGCTCTTCCAACTCTTTCAATTCTGCTGATGCCATTCTATATGGCAGAATAGAGTTAGGACGATTATCTGGAATGATGTCTTACCAAAGTCTATTTCTCTCTCAGAAGGAACTCCGGGTAGGTCATCAGGAAAAACTTCTGGAAACTCTCTTACTATAGGAACTAACTGAATGAGAGGTATCTCAACACTAGAGTCATTAACTCAAACTAAGTGATAGATACAACCTTTCGAAACTAACTTTCTCGCCTTAAGGTGCGAAATAAAACGACCCTTAGGCACAACTGAACTACTACTCCACTCTATGACTGGCTCATTTGGAAACTGAAACTTGACCACTCGAGTTCTACAATCAATTGAGGCATAACAGGCATGAAGACAGTCCACACCAAGAATGACATCACCATGTAAAACTCAACTAAAATTAGCCAAGGTACTCTTGTGATTGACGGAAATAGGACAATCACGATAAACTCTCTCTGCTAGAATAGACTCCCCAACAGGTGTAGAGACACTGAATAGCTCACTAAGTTGCTCAGGAATAACATCAAAGTTCATAGCAACATAAGGAGTCACAAAAGATAACTCGCTCTGGGGTCTAGCAAAGCATAAACAGTAAAGTCAAAGACTTGAATCATACTAGTGACAACATCCAGTGAATCCTCTTGCTCTTGGCGACCGTTGATTGTGTAGAGGCAGTTTGCTCATCCGCCAGTACTAGAAGTAGCTCCTCTGGGTGCCGTCCTGTCTAGGGAGCAACTGATGAAGATTAGGCCCTATTGCCCAGATTTCCACTGCCTTGCCTATTCTTAGGGCACTCCTTCATGATGTGGCCCTCTTGTCCACACTTAAAACAACCTGTCTGGCCATCACGGCACTTACCTGGGTCGAATCTACCAAACCTAGCACATGCAGGAGCCTTACTACCCCGTGGCACCATACTGCCTTGAGGACAGACAAGTCTGGCCCTGAAACTATAGGAATTTCTATGGTACCCACCTTTGTTCTCAGGTGCAGGTGCACTAGCAGATGGTGGAGCATGTCCCTTCTATTTCTGTGGGAGGGATGACTGGTTGGCATCATTCTTTTGCTGCCTCAACTCGTCCCCTAAAATCTTAGCCCTCTTATCCTTAAACTCTTCTCTATCCTTCAACTTATCCTCCTCAACTTCTTGTAAATGGATCATAAATCCTACTAGGTCAATATCCCCTATTAGCATAGCTTCCTTGCCTTCCTTGCTTAACTGACGAGGCAACCCTGCAACATATAAACTCATCCTGCTCCTCATGTCAACAACCATCTCCGGAGCATAGCGGGAAAGTTGTGTTAACTTCATACTGTACTCATGAACACTCATAGACTCCGGATTAATGGTGAGAAACTCTTTTATCTTTGCCTCTCGCAACTCACGAGGAAAGAAATGCCCCATGAGAGCACTCTCACACACAACCCAACTCACTACTGGCGCATCCTCAACCCTATTATTTTTCCATTAGTCGAACCAGATTCTAGCAACACCCTTCATTTGGTATGCCGCTAGTTCCACCCTCTCCGCCTCAGCAATATGCATCACATCAAATACCCTTTTAAGCTCCTCAATGAAGTTCTCCGGATTCTCAGTGATACTTGAACCTGTGAAGCTTGGTGAGTTCATCCTTAAGAGTTCACAGATCCTTGAAGTATCAACCACTTCGTGTCGATTATCTCTCTGCCCAACATGATAGGTCGCAACTTGACTTAACATCAGATTGCTTCACAAAAATCAGCATATTTGATCTCTTCTTGGGTTTACACTTCTAAGGCATTTGGTAACTCTTGTTCCTCAACACTCCTCATAGCTGGACAAACGAAATAATAGAGTCCTCCGGAATGCAAGGAGGCTCACCACAGACTCTAGGGTGCTCAATTGGATCAACGGCATGCTGGATGATGATCCTGGGTACCTGCGTCTGCATCATAATAATATGCAGGCCAACTGGCATCAGTACATGGAATGTACGAGTATGCGAACTGGACAGCTAAACAACAATTTAATCTTGAAATGAGTACATGAGAACACTTACCTTGGCCCTATTCGACTCATGAATAACTGAACTCAATATAAAGCAATAAGACACATGCAATATAAAGAATAGGAAAACTATTTAAAACATGATGTCAAAAATCATAATCATAATATCATAAAACATACCATGCTCTCTCTCGAAGTCTACTTGTTCAATGCATGAATGAAGTCCCATACCCCCATTCACACTAAGTAGAACCCCATGCAATTTCTACTGTGGGAGTTTCTCTAACCGACAACCACCACTAAAAGCCTAAGTGGTGCTACAACGTTGTTACCATCACGCAACCAGACTGTCCTATACTTTGCCGTTATATAGAACTACTTTAACTTAGTGGATCCATTAGCTTAACTTTCGTGATCATCTAAAAAGTATGACCCGTTAAATCCCATGTTGGCTACATGGTTCCTATGGAGAGTTGAGTTAATATGAACTCGTGTCCCCAATTCGGTGCTCAAGACTACTCCCAACATATACTTTAGCTCATATATTTTAAAAACAAACTTCTTTAGTTTGAGATAATTACTCAAAATTTAACTTAAAATCTCTCTTGGAATGGATATTCCCTTTCTTGATCAAATGTGAAAACATTTATAAAATTCTTTGGGAATACTTATTTCCCTAATAACTTTTGAGAAATGAACTCAACTCTATACTCTTGGCTTAACTTGAAACTCTATGCTCTTTACTTAACTTGAAACTCTATACTCTTTACTTAACTTGAAACTCTATACTCTTTACTTAACTTGAAACTTGAGCCTTAAAATGAAGTTAAAACGTTAAGTAAAGACTCTTGAAAAACTCTAAAGACTTGCTTCTTAACTTCTAAGCTTGACTCTAACTTCACTTGACTTTGATCCTAACTTTCCTCGAATTGAATTATGGATTCAAGGGTAATGATCTCATGTTTATGGATGAGTTCGTGATGTTTAGATGTACCAAAGAGTGTTGAAAACAACTATAAAACATACGTACATTACCAAGGAACATGTATGAAAAAGTGGGAAAGGAATGGGGAGAATTGGCGTCCTTGGCGCTCTGAAAGGCGCGGGGTGCCAGCCCTCAGATTTTAGAGGGGCCTGCTGGGCTCTCTGCATGGTGCGCCACCCCAAGGGGGAAACTTCAGAGTTCCTTTTGGGGCGTGCTGGCTAACGCAACGCCCCAGCCTTTTCCCCAGAAAATCTGACTTTTTTCCTTAGTTCTCCAACTCTAAACCCTCTCAACAACAAAGGTTCTTTCCCTAAACACTTAGAATCATTAAAACCCTCAATATACAATAGATTCGACTCGAAATTCCATCCGGAAACATATACCACACCAACAAGAAACTTTAACACAACCACAAGACTTCAACAAACACAACCAATCTTTTCTCAGAATTAATACAAGTTTGGCGTGTGGGGGAATGAACCAACCCAACACTATGATCTCACATACCTTAATAGGGATCACCCCTGACGAAATCCATGACGATCTTGACGAACCTTGCTTCTTCTTCTCTTTCTCCTCTTATTTTCCTCTTCTCTCAAAAGCCCTAACTCTCACTTTTCAAAAGGGAAAACTGATTTAAAATCAGTCTCGACCGTTAATATAACCAAAAGAAATGGTTAGGGAAAAGACCAAAATACCCTGACAAATTTGGATGAACTTCCCTATGCCAACAACCCAACTTCCAAAGGCCATAACTCACTCATACGAACTCGGAATCTTACAAACTCAGTGGCGTTAGAAAGATAATTCCAAGAGCTTTCCAAACATAAATGTAAATACACCTAAGTCATCCTGAGCTAGGAGTTATGACCGTTTGAAGTTGACCAAAAACTCATTTTTTTCCATAGTTAGTTAAATTTCCAGATTTTTGAATTCTTTCCAAAAAATGACTATTTCCAATTATAAGCTTCTTCATAGTTATTTCAAATTGTCGGATGTTACATGCAATCACCTTCAACTCAGGCTTTTGGCCTGAGTTGTAATCTCGTACCTTCGGAGAACCAAGGATATGATATGTGTTGGGTAAGAACAAAGACTGATTAATGCTCAAATTGGGTTCAAGTGATAAGCCTTTTCATTTGGTTCTTTTATTTTTGGCTTTTTACTGGTTTAACAAAAATGGCCTACTGATCCTTTCATATCCGGTTATTATCAGATTCAAGCAAGACTACTTAGGCAAGTTCTAGTTTCTGCTCCTAGTGTTAGACCTCAATCAAAACATACACACACAACACATGACTGCATTTTTCAGTTTCTTGGTTCACAAATTAATTGGTCAGATTAGCCATGTTCAACATATCAGTATCTAAGATGACATCTAAAGCTCCTAACAGTGAAACTCAGATTCAGGTCCTCATTTTTCACAGACTAGTTGTTGCACAGCTCAACACACAAAACACCCAAAACAGAAATACACAGAGACAACCTCCATTTTTCTAACAGCTATGGCTGGCAGTGCTCACCACCCCCTCCCCAAATAAAATGATTTTGCCATCAAAGTCGATACAGAACAATAAAACATACAGGACTATGAGGAGGGGTCATACCTACGGCGCTCTAGGCACCGATCTTCGGATTACTATTGGCACCCTTATCAATGGGTGCACTCTCAAAACTCAGTACCAGATTAGGTTGGTCGTCACTTAACGGGGCAGGTGCTCCACTACCAGAAGCTCCAACTAAGGCTACATCTCTCTGCTGCTGTGCAAGGGCTTATTTTTCTTAAGCTTCCCTCTTTGATGTTCTACGAGCTCTCTTTTCTTACCTTTTTACCTCTCTGCCTGGGTCAATACGGGTCTCCTCATCAAGTTCTCCAGCTTTCTGTGTTCTTTTGCCGGACTTACTCGTGGTGAGTTCTCCCCAAATATTATCAATGGATTGAGTGGACGGTGCCTGAGTTAGCATTTGCATTAAAGAATCTGGCACTATCGGAGTGGGTACCTGTACTGGCTTTTCAGCCAGTTTAGCAATTTGAATTCTCATCTCGGCCAACTGTGATTTGAACTCTTTCGTCTCTACTGAACCGACAGCCTGGAATCAATCTTAGATAAGGTTCTCTAAACCATCCATTATGTTTTTAAAAACATCAAGCTCCTTCCGCATCTCATCATGGATCTCTCTTCTTACAGCAAACACATTTGTCTCTATTAGCTGGGGCATCCAGATTACAATCTGATCTACCAATGTCTTGGTCTGGCGCTGTTATGCAACCAATTTTTCAAGAAAAAGCATAGGAATAGTAACAAAATTACATGTGACCTGGGGTCTGAAGCTGGAAGAGGTGGTGTATCTGTGGACGGCTGTGATGACTCCCCGTTCTTTGTGCCTCTGTCTTCTTGTGGGAGTTCAAACGGGACATGAGGAACAATAGCTACAGTACCCACAGCCGCAGACTTTGCGCCAATGAGATGATTTGCGACATTCTTGATTTTAGAAACCTGAATGAGTTTGAATGCGTTACACCATTTGTCAATCAACTTGTTTGGTGGAGTATCCCCCTTGTCTACACAATTTCCATATTAGACAGGGAAATGGAAACTCGGCTTTATCATTCAATGCTCTGTTCCTTATCTCAGTAGCTATAATTCACCCCACATTGATCGAATAACTAGCCATGAGGCAGGCTACCAGCGATGCTGAAGAAGGAGACAAGGTGTTTTCATTTCCTGTAGGTCTCAATTAGGCAAGCACAATAGCCCACCATACCTTGGCTGGAAATGACAACGACGCTTTTGGAATCAGTGTTGGCATCATGGTGACCCAAACTGCATTCTCCCCATCTATGGCAATTTACTTTGAAATCCAGCGTAACACCTGCTCGCGAGAACTCTGAATCACCATAGTAGTGTCACTAGTGACATCATGATGTTTTCCCTTCAAAAGGCCAACTGAAGCCGGTGCAGAGTATTTAGGGCCATGCAATATCCTGTTAAAAGTGGCATCTGAGATATCTTCTGACCTTCCCCGGACTATAATAGAATTCAGTGGACTCCAAGTCATGGCAATGTCTCTCTGTCCATGGTTCATAGTCTCTGTGTCCGCAACAAAATTCATCACTGTGGCTGCATACGAGGAGAAGCACTCCCTAGTCAGGTGGTAAGAGTACTCCCAAGGGCATTATCCATCCAATCGAACTAATGAATTTGAAACGTCCGAAAAATGTCAGGGAATGCTTTAATGTCGGCTACTACCACTCTAGTCTTAGGCATGATTGAGCGACTCTTGAACTTGCCAGTCTTGGTCACAATTTCATTATTGAAAAAGTCTTCAGACCGGTTCACAGTCCACATAGAACGGTAACAGGCAATCAGTTCTGGTCTCAGTGCTAAATTAGTTTGATGGGTAGTCACATACATCACCATGGTATTATTATCGGTGATCTCTTCATCATCCTCTATCATAGCCGCTTCCTCTCGTGCTCCAGTATCAGCTTCTGTATTCGCCACAGGTGGAGAGGTGTGTGTATCGTCCTGAAAACCTCTTTCAAACTCTGCATTGACCCCCGATATATCAGCAGATTGGCTACCAGCAGGAACATCAGATTGACTTTCCGAGTCCTCCCCGTTGTTAGGACTGCCACCCCCTCTTCAGAATGAGGAGGAGTGATCATCAGGTGTAACATTTATTTGCACATCAAAACCACTAGCTTCGGAGTCATCATGACCTTCTGATTGAGAAGCAGTGTGGGGGGGGGGAGGTTTTGTTGCATTCTTTCTTTTGGGACCTATTGTACCTGAGAAAATACAAAACTTATTAGTATTCAACACAGTCAACTGACGCACTATCGGGTACTCAGACTTCCCCTGTGTAAATTCATCGCGACGCCTTGCCTTAAGAATGTCGTCACCCAATCTATCATTGAGAAAGACCACAGAATCAAAAGACGAACAAAAACTAACAGACAGAAATTTTTTAAAATGATACACAAAGTAAGCTCTACGGGAGCTTATATGGGCCATGGTAAGTACCACGGACCGTGAACTCCCTCATGGAGGTGAGATAGAAAGTGTGCAAAATGGAACCACAGAACTTTTTATGAAGTGTTGTTCACGGAAGGCTTCACGGCCCGTGGAGTTCAATGTTGTCCGGGATACTGCCTGTGACCTGAGTCTGAGGAATGAGTTGACTCCAACTGTGGTCCACGATTGGTTTTACGACCCGTGGTGGCTTTCACGGTCAGTAAGACCTATCATGATCTTACACTTGGCCAGTGTTCTGTTGTTTCCTTCCCTCACATAACAAAATATGATTTTTACAGCCCAAACAACAATTTTTAGCATAGATTCAAAATTAACAAACATTTACACATCACCCAGTTTATTATATACATCGAATCCTCACCAACTAGAAAAATCACAAATTCAACTCCCTATTATCAAACCCTCACACAAACATCAATTCAAAAACTCCCAATTCACTTAACCCACAATTGTTCAATATCGAATATGTCAGTCCAACACCTGCACCTACTCAAATCGCCTCAATTAAAGTAGTTAGGAATAACTTCTATCAAGGAATTTTAGTTATGACAACTTAAACAACGAACTTACTTGCACTGTAGAAACAAGCACTTGTCGCCCAAAAATGAGAGAGCAGCAACCTAGAATCGCGATTCTTGAGGAATTTGGAATTAGGGCATAGATTCTGCGATGAACTTGGAGTAGATTGATGATGGAATTGATTTTAATCTTTAAAGGACCGTTATGGGAGAGAAAAAAGGAGGAAAAACTGACACTTTGGCATTTGGAATCGACTAAATACGTTTTAATTTTGAGTTGGGTTACACGCAAATCGGGTCGGGTAACTGGTGATACTAGGTAGTGGATTATGGTCAGTGAAATTTCCTGTGAAGGGCATCACAGTCCGTGAACTATTTCGTGACAATGTCTTGGCAAAGAAACTTACATGAGGTAGATGACGGGCCGTGAAGTTGCCTGTGAAGGGCATCACGGTTTGTGAAACTTCCCTTGACGTTGACTTGGAACTGAAATTATACATGAGGTTCATGAGAGGCTAAATAGTCCGTACAAGTTCTGACGGACCATGAACCCTTTCGTGAACCTTTTTCGTGCAATTTCCAGTAGCTACCTTAGGTTAGTCCTCAAGTTAACGAACCGTGAAAGTGCCCGTGAATGGCACCACGATCTGTGAGACTGTCCGTGAGGTCAGTCTGCACCAGTTTCTGCATTTTTTTACCTATTCTCTCATGCACACATCAACACACAGTGACTCCATAAAAATAAAGAGAAATAAGGAAAAAGGGAAAAATACTTAGCACAATTACATCTTGGGTTGCCTCCCAAGCAGCGCACAATTTAACACGCAGTGCGACGTAGGTTACTTGATTACTCAGACTTCATCAAGTTTGCATTCCTCTACAATCTTCACTTCCTTAGGAACACCCAAATATGCCTTGATTCTCTGGCCATTAGCTTTGAACCGATCGCCTTTATCATTTTCCAGCTCAATAGTACCAGATTGAAACACATGTGTGACCTTAAAAGGTACAGACCATTTAGATCTCAACTTGCCTGGAAACAAACGAAGTCTGGAGTTGAAGAGTAAAACCAAGTCACCAGGAGTGAAGCTTCTTTTCTCAATATTCTTGTCATGATATAACTTCATCCTCTCCTTATACAGTGCCAACCTCTCATAGGCTCTCAGACGGAACTCATCTATCTCATTGATCAGATCAAACCTCAAGTTTGCAGTTTCGCTCTAATTAAGGTTTAGCTTCTTCAACGCCTAGAGTCCTCTATGCTCAAGCTCAACCGAAAAATGACATGCCTTTCCAAACACCAATTGATATGGAGACATACCAATAGGTGTCTTGAAAGCTGTCTGATATGCCCATAGAGCATCATCTAGCTTTCATGCCCAATCTGTCATGTTGGCATTCACTGTCTTTGCCAAGATTGCCTTGATTTCCCTGTTGGACACCTCTATTTGTCCACTGGTCTGTGGGTGATAAGGCGTAGCAACCTTGTGATGTTTAACCCCATACTTGGTCAGAAGCGCACTGACCATCTTGTTGCAAAAGTGAGAACCAACAGCACTGATCTGGGTGTGCCAAACATTGAGAAGATATTCTTCTTCAGGAAACCATCTACACTCTTGCCATCATTCTCAGGAAAAGTAACGTCCTCAACCCATTGGACACATAGTCCACTGCAACCAATATATACTTCTGCCCATAAGAACTCACGAATGGGCCAATGAAATTGATGCCCCACACACATCAAACAATTCCACCTCCAGAATAGGTGTCATAGGTAACTCATGGCATCGAGAGATGGCTCCTTGCCTCTGGCACACATCACAGCTTCTTACTATGTCCACTGCATCTTCATGAATTATGGGCCAGTAGTACCCACACTGAAGTATCTTGTGGGCTGTTCAAGCACCACCAAGATGACCACATACTGGAGATAAGTGACAGGCCTCCGAAATGTGCAGCATCTCATCTTCAGGAATGCATCGCATGATGATGTTGTCAATGGAAATCCTGTACAAATATGGTTCGTCCCAGAAATACTTACCTACATCATGCATGAACCTCTTTCTTTGCTGAAATGTTAGTCTTTCAGGCATTACATCACTAACAAGAAAATTAGCATAATCAGCAAACCAAGGAATAAGGTCAAGAGTTGCAGCTAATACCTGTTCATCCGGGAATGTGTCATCTATTTGAAGCTCAAGCTCTTCCATCTTTGCATCCTCCAGCCTAGACAGGTGATCAACTACCTGGTTCTCATAGCCTCTCTGATCCTTCACTTCAAAGTCAAACTCTTGGAGAAGTAGCATCCATCGGATCAACCTAGGCTTGGCATCTTTCTTTGCCATGAGGTATCTCAGGGCAGTATGGTCTGTATGAATTATCACCTTAGTGCTCAGAAGGTAAACTCAGAACTTTTCAAACTCATAGACTACCGCCAATAGTTCCTGCTCAGTGACTGTGTAGTTTTGATGTGCCCCATTCAACGACTTACTAGTATAGTAAATCGGATGAAACATCTTCTTGCGCTTCTGCCCCAACACAACTACTAATGTAGTCCCACTAGCATGGCACATTACCACAAATGGCTCCGACCAGTCCGGGCCAATGATCACTAGTGCTGAAATCAGCTTTTCCTTTAGGCAGTCAAATGCTTTGAGACATGCCTCATCAAAGACAAATGTCACCTCCTTCTCCAAAAGCTTGCACATGGGATGTGCAATTTTGGAGAAGTCCTTGATGAAAGGCCTATAGAACCCGACGTGGCCTAGAAAGCTTCTAACACCCTTCACACAGATTGGCAGAGGTAAATTTTCAATCACCTCAATCTTGGCCTTATCGACCTCTATCCCCTTCTGTGATACTGTGTCCTAGGACTATGCCTTCCTTTACCTTGAAATGGCACTTCTCCCAATTCAGTACTAGGTTGTCCTCCTCACATCTCTGTAAAGCCCTGCTAAGATTCAACAAACTGTCATTAAAAGTATAACCTACTACAGAGAAATCATCCAGAAATACCTCTAGAGTGTCCTCAACCATGTCCAAGAAGATAGACATCATACATTTTAGGAATGTCGCTGGTGCATTACATAGTCCAAATGGCATGTGTCTAAACGCAAATGTGCCATAAGGATATGTGAAAGTGGTCTTTTCCTGGTCTTCAGGAGCAATTGATATATGGTTGTAGCCAGAATATCCATCTAAGAAACTGTACCACCCTTTACCTGCCAACCTATCAAGCATCTGGTCCATGAAAGGCATGGGGAAGTGATCCTTCAAAGTCCACTTGTTCAGCTTCATGTAATCCATACATACTCGCCATCCAGTGACTGGTCTCTGTGGGACTAACTCATTCATGGCATTTGCTACCACAGTCATAACACCCTTTTTGGGCATACACTGCACTGGACTGACCTAGTGACTATCAGAAATAGGACAGACCACCTCAACATCTAACCACTTGATTATCTCTTTCTTGACCACCTCTTGCATAGGTGGGTTTAGTCTATGCTGGTGTTCAATTCTTGGGTTGCAGTCCCCCTCAAGCTGAATCTTATAAGCGACGGATAGGGTCCTTTAGTTCGTCGCTTTTTTGGATTCTTCAAAATTTTATTTCCAAAAAAGCGACGGATGGTGTCTCAGTGTCTATCGCTTTTCAAGATTCTAGGAAAATTAAAAATTAATTAAAGAGACGGACTTCGTCTCTTTTTAAAAAATTTTAAAAAATAAAAATAAACAAAGTGACGGACGGCGTCGCATTCTTCAAAAAATAAATTTAAAAAAAAATCAAAAGCGACGCAGTCCGTCGCTTTTTTCCGTCTCTTTTTAGCAGGTTTTTAGTAGTGGGGGTTTAATTAGTAATGGGTAGGTAGTGGGTTCGTTTATAAATGATATTAAAAAATTAAATTATAACCAATAGTTGAGCGCCAGGTATTTAAAAAAAATATTTAAATAGTTTAAATTTAATACCGTTAAATAAGTGGTCAATTTTGAACCCAAAGGTGGATGGCAAGGGTATTTTGGAGCCAATATGTGGATGAAGGGTAGTTTTGTACCATTTCCAATACTTCGAGGGTATTTTAGGCCCTTTTCCGAAAATAAAATAAATTTTAAAAAATAAAGAATCAAAGCAAGAAAGATTGACTGTCAATTTTACCATAGATCTAGAACACGAGAGATATTGACTATCAATGTTACCATAGATCTAGAACACGAGAGACATAAAAAGAATTGTCTTACATTATTTAATTATTTTTAAAAAAATATTGATATAGTTCAAATCGAAAAACCTTACCATTTTGAAGTATTTCAAATGTAGTCCTCCATTTGCTAAAATCTCTCACTTGAAAAGCAAAGCCAAAAAAGAAGAAGAAATAATTAGAAAACAAACTATACAAAAAATTCAGTTAATACTTAATCAAATAAGAAAAAAAAACATAGAAAAAAGGTATTTTACTCACAACATGAAAACTAGTTATGGAGAGAAAGCCAAACAGAGCATAAAAAATTGAGTTACTTTCTAGATTCAACCAATATAAGAAAAAACTAAAATTTGATGAGTGAGAGAAAGAGAAAGCTCAATAGGTTTCATACTAGTGGGATGAGTGATCCTATACAATGTGGTCTATAGAAAATAATATTGTACGCTTGTCTAGATATGCCACATGATTCAAGGAAAGATGATCTTAGCCGTTAGTTTTGTGGACATCAAAGACCGGCTAAAATAGGAAAAAAAGTACAAAGAAATTTGATTATTTTTCTTTTCCTTTCCTTTGATACTAAATATAAAGTCAAAGATTAGTAAAAAGAGACGAAGTCCGTCTCTTTAATTTATTTTTAATTTTCCTAGAATCTTGAAAAGCGACAGACACTGAGACACCGTTCGTCGCTTTTTTGGAAATAAAATTTTGAAGAATCCAAAAAAGCGACGAACTAAAGGACCCTGTCCGTCGCTTTTTTGGGTTTTAAAAAAAATAAAATAAAAAAAAGCGATGGACTAAAGGACCCTGTTCGTCACTTTTCTGAGTTTTTTTAAAAATAAAATCCAGAAAATCGACAGACAAAACTACCCTGTCCGTCGCTTTTTCTGCAATTTTTTTACAGCAAAAACTAGCCTACCCACCTGCAAAAGCAATTCGATTCAGCCCCAATCAAACACAAAACATTATAAAGTAGCTACACAAAATATAAAACAACAAACTTAAATTAACATTCAAAAAGATCTAAATCACAATTTAAAGACTTATAAAGTCTTTCAAAATTCGTTTCAAAATTACAAATAGTTCATAAAGACTATATTTTATCAAGATTTCTAAAGCTCAACCTAATAATTAGTTCATAAATTTTATAAATCAAGATTTCTAATGTTCACAACCTAAATTTTAAAATCCTACAATAATTCAAGATTTCTAAAGTTCACAACTTAAAGTTCTAAAATTCCACAATAATTCAAGATTTCTAAAGTTCACAACCTAAAGTTCTAAAATCCTACAATAATTCAAGATTTCTAAAGTTCACAACCTAAAGCTCTAAAATACTACAAAAATTGAAGTTCTCTAAAATTCACAACTTCAAGTTCTAAAATTCTACAATAATTCAAGACTTCTAACGTTTCACAACCTAAAGTTTTTACAAAAATTCAAGTTCTCTAAAGTTCACAACTTAAAGTTCTAAAATCCTACAATAATTCAAGATTTCTAACGCTCACAACCTTATAAAGTTCTAAAATCCTACAAAAATTCAAGTTCTCTAAAGTTCACAAATTTAAGTTCTAAAATCCTACAATAATTC